>JASAND010024211.1:0-50759 GCA_030248195.1 Trissonchulus latispiculum
ACAAAATTGCAGCCATTTACTGTGCTTTGTTACCATTTTATTCGCTAACAGTCCCAATAAGATGCCTCCAACAACATCTTCTGTGCTATGGTATTTGGACAATATTAAGGCTGTTGCCGTTAATGGCAGTAATGTAAAGGAAACCAGTGACGGGTAGCTGGCCCAAGCAACAGTGCATGTTATAATATGGCCAGAGACTGTAAAATCGCCACATACGAAATTATTTCCAGTGAAGTATGACATGTACTGGGTTATGGTAGACTTTACAACTCCTGAAAACGTTGAATCAATCCATCCACAGGAATCTTCAAAGCCCAACAGAGGTCTGGCGCCACCAAATAGGAACACCAAGGTTGAACGGATGTTCAGTGCTGAAATTTAACATTTAAATATTGTATTAATTTTCACATGTAGCAAAACACTTAAAACTTTTTAAAACCTATCACCGTTGAAAGCTTAGCTTGTGAAAGTGCGTTAACGTAGGGATATCAAGGACCTCGTAGAAACAACATTTTGAAACCTATATAACTGGCTGAACTTGTGGCATTTTTCACTTGTAGAGCTACTGTACACAATTAGCAGATTGTTATTTTCCTTACAAAACTGGTGCGCAACCAGAAACACAGCAGATGACTAACAACATGTGCACGTTATGATCGTCTTACAATTGTAAGTACTCAGAATTATTATTTTGCTTGAATTTTCATCTTTCTAGAAATGCACATTCACAGTATATACAAAAACAATCAACTGTTACCGTATACGCATCTGTGCAGAGGATTGAGCCGTGTGCTATTTAAAACTGCCTACTGTGTCCGGGGATTTTTCTTTCACAAGAAGTTTCTATGTTCTAAGCATTTAAAAATAGAAAAATCTCATCTATGCTCTATTTTTCGAACATTCAAGAATAGATATTAGAAATTCTGGGCTCTAAATTCTAAATAAATTGAAGGAAAATTTTAGGATTTAGAACCATAGGATTTCAGTTTCTTCAGAAAAATCCTTAATTTCTAAACTCCTATAATCTAAATTTAAAAACATTGATTTGCACTTACAAATTAGAGCTTTGAAAATTTTTGAATTTCTAAATTCTATGTTTGAAGTTTTCACCAATCACGGAAGACTTAGAATCAAGCCAACCAATCAGCAGCGACGTGATTTCGAAACAGCTCTTCAAAAGAACAGTCCTTAGCTGTTGGCTTTGCGCTGTTGTTACAAGAGGAAGTGATAATAAAAAGCACTTGACTTGATAGAGAAAATTTTGCAGTTATATAATCTTTTTCTTTGGAACGCCCATGCGGATGATTTGGTAACCGAAACAACAAAAATTACCTTACTATCATAGTGATAAAAATATAACTCTGTTTACGGTAATGTTTGCTCATCCAGAGGAGAGTAAAAAATTTCTCGAGTTCTCAAGTTGCAAGTCTCAAGACTGGAATGCTGATCTCAAGTGTTTCACATGTATTTTCCTCAAACTCGAAACCTTCCTGAACTCTTAGAAAAGCTCCAGTAGAAACTATACGAATCACTTGTGGATCATAAATACAAAAGCTTTTGAGAAAATACAGGTTAAATCTTGTAGATTTCCACAGGATATCGTTGGTAGTTTCTATCGGATATACTTTGGTAGAATGGATTACAAGTTAGACTGGTATTCAATTGTAGACCTATCCACGCCTACGAGCCTCAGACCACAGGCTGATGCCGTGCCGTCTCACTCACGCAACCACGCAAATACTAACCTAAAGGTCTTTACTAGCGAGTTAACTATCACAGGGACTGACAGAACAACGTGCCCAAGAGTCGAAAAGTCACAACTTTTATAGACAAAAGATTGGCAAAATAACAAGCTTCTTGTGCGTCTGGAATTCTCGATTTAGCCCGAAATTTGGCATTAATTCTAGACAAAAACTCAACAAAACTCAGCAGCCAGAAAACTTTCGAAATGTTTTGGTTAAAGGAAAAATCGAAAGAGCAAAGCTCGCTAGGCGAGATGGCAATGCTTAGCTAAGTCCTTAGCTACACAATACATATGAAACCTGTGGTGTTCACTGGTTTGTACTCTACCGGTTATTACTCGATACGCTGATAACGCAAATTAAAAGTGTAAGGAGATGCGACAGTGATCATAATCTTTGAAGACTGCAATTTTTTGAATATTTTTACATTTTCAGTCTTTCAACACCCCGCGGGTGAGCTTTTGTAATGGCCTCTCCCTGCTGAGAATATTTTGGGAGCGGCTGTTCCCGTCCGCAAATACTCCCCCTTTTCCATTAACAGGCGCTCCAGTGAAAATTACAGGTTTTGTCTTATAAAAACTACAGGTTTGGTATCTGATTTAGGACTGTCGAAAAAGTCGAACAAAACTACAGGTTTCTACAGGAAACTCCTGTAATTTTACAACTCAAGGGCCTGATAAAACGTACAAATTGCTTTTGCGGAAAATACAGGAAGCTCCGCTAGTGACTGGCCGCACAGGAGCAATTTTGTAAAAAAACTACGATAATTCCTGTAATTTCTACAGGAGTCTTTTTAAGAGTGTGGCCTAACTTACATACTTACGAAAATTTAATTACTCAAGAATTTGCAAAAACAGCAAAAGCATATAAAATCTTTTCAGGGCATTAAAAACAAACAAGATAAAACAAGCAAGATTAATTTAAGAGTTTGTTAAACTCGTGGAAAGCAATTGTTGTACACTGGTTTTGAGCTTTTGCTGTCAAAGCTGAACAGCTTTGCGGTATTGTACTCTTTATTGTTTTACACAACTTCACCTTAACTATCCAGAAATTTCTTTGAAAAATTCGCGTAACTACCTGTAATTCAGCTTATATAATTAATTATTTATCACTATGATAGTAAAGTAATTTTTGTTGTTTCGGTTACCAAATCATCCGCATGGTCGCTCCAAAGAAAAGGATTATATAACTGCCAAATTTTCTCTATCAAGTCAAGTGCTTTATCACTTCCTCTTGTAACAACAACGCAAAGCCAACAGCTAAGGACTGTTCTTTTGAAGAGCTGTTTCGAAATCACGTCGCTGCTGATTGGTTGGCTTGAGTCTAGGTCTTCCGTGATTGGTGAAAACTTCAAACATAGAATTTAGAAATTCAAAAGTTTTCAAAGCTCTAATTTGTAAGTGCAAATCAATGTTTTTAAATTTAGATTATAGGAGTTTAGAAATTAAGGATTTTTCTGAAGAAACTGAAATCCTATGGTTCTAAATCCTAAAATTTTCCTTCAATTTATTTAGAATTTAGAGCCCAGAATTTCTAATTTCTATTCTTGAATGTTCGAAAAATAGAGCATAGATGAGATTTTTCTATTTTTAAATGCTTAACATAGAAACTTCTTGTGAAAGAAAAACCCCGGACACTACTGAATGCTGTTCCCTATAAAGTAAGTTGCACACGATATTTCTAAGCAGCTAAATAGGAACAAAAACGCTCAACCGATGCAATAGCTCTCGGAGAAACTTAAGTTACCGAAATTTCGGTTATCTGACCAGATACTACAGCAAGTAAACCTTATGGAGTAAAACTTAAAAACCTTTCATAATTATATATATATATATATATATATATATATATATTAGTCTTCCATCAAAACTGGGTAGCAATCAGTCAGGACTTTGCAGACGACTAACAAACCACTAAAAATATTATCTCACCATCATCGTATTACTGTCGTAATTACTCATAATTGTTCTTTTGCTAGAACCTGTCGCTTTTGCAGATATTGGAAGAATCACATTGAAGGCTAATTTTGTGTCTTGACAGTTGACACCTGACGCGTAAGCTACTTCACACTTTCAACTCAAATTATGGATTTATATTCCGGAAAGTGACTATTTTAAATCACTGTTTACAAAATCAAAACAGACGTGCCAAACCAATTCGCCAGTAACAGTTGTTGAAATGATAAAGGTAAAAACAGCTGTCTGTTTGCTGATCCGTAAAAACGCAAAGACATTCAAATAGATATTTCAGACCAAAACGCGTATACCTAGAATGACAGACCCACTTTTACTCTGCGACCAAGCTTGATCATTTGCGTTCGTTAGCTCCATAGCAACAGGAACTGGATTAGGAAGGGTGACGGCCCGAACATGGTCGCAGAATAAGGATGGGTCTATAGTTTGGATCTTCTCGCTGTGGACTAAGTATGTTTCCGGAAAATTGTTGAGAAAGAGCAGAGTACCCTATTTTGCTTACTACAAATTTTCATTACTTACCGGTTAGTAGAGACATAATTGGCTTTGCGTCACCAAGCGTCCAGCATGTCTTCACACAGTAGATGGTAGCAAAAACTACACAAACATTAGCGATGGAATCGGCTTGCGGGAACTTTGAGATGGACACTTTAAGTAGCGGGTCCATAGTTGGTATCAGTCCCCTGGCATTTAATATTTTCTTGTAGTATGCCTCTTTGATAAATTTGGCTTCCCTCATCATTTGAGCGGCATTTCGTCTTTCGGTGAGATTGGAGGCCTCCTGCTGCAGATAGAGGTGAGAAATGACATTTGACAATGACATGACAGTGAGCGTCACAGACGTATATGAAAGCAGCAGCCTCATTGTCCGTTGAGTCCACTACGTAAACTGTGCAATGTAATAATCGGTAAGGCAGACGTTGGGAACAGACTGGGGTTAAACTAAAACTAGCACAAACAGGTAAGCTAAATTGCACAAGAGTTTAGTGAATCTGACACACAAAATACTAACACCGCAAGCGGTCCATACGGCAGTGCAGACTATCCCATTGCATGCGTAGTACATTAGCATAAAAATTTGCGTTAAAACTAAAGTTTATCGCTGACTTTGCATGCAGTAAATTCTAATGCACATGCTCTTGGTGATATTCAATTATATTAACTCTTAAGAACCTGCGTTGAGCGATCTGCTTTACAAAACCAACATCATGCATAAAATTCAGTCCTAGAAGTTTAAGTTAGGAGCATTAAATTCCATTTAGTTTGGTTGATTTGGCTTTAAATCTTTGAACCTGAATGAGTTTCAGAATTCGTCGTACATAGTATCCGGCAAAGCTCCTTTACAATTATAAACAAACGCGCCAACATAATCAATTATGTGAAAAGCTTACGGTTCTTTGAAATGAAAAACAGCAACCTTGATGAAAAATTCTGAAAGCTGGAGGGCCTAATTAAACATTCTACTTCCTACAAATCACAGCTTATGACAAGACACTTCGAACGATACCAACAATACCGATCCTGGTTAGCTCTGCCCGATGTCGAGATTTCTCTGGCGCAGAAATTTCAATTTTTAGCAAATTTCGTAAATTCTCGTTTTTTGGCAAATAACATAGAGCTATGGCAACACAGACCATAAAATGTTAGACTATCTATTTATAGATATTTCACCATTATTGATGAAGTTAGGTCAAGTTAGGGCACAAATGGTACCGGTCAGTGCACCCAGTTGGCCGCTGGGGTGAAATATACGGGTCTGACAATCATAATCTCAAAAATAGCCATTTTACAAATTTTTCGAAATATGTTCAATTTTATATCAATCGAAAGCTCTCATTGTCGGGAACATTTTTTCTTCTTGGATCATTGCCCGCAAATGCACAAATTTCAAGTTACCTGACGTTAAATGATTTTCGTGGTCAAGGCTTTCCAGCGCCGGTGCTACTTCCTAAAATCATTGAATAAAGTCATAAAGTTAACTTTCCCCATTAAAAGCCATGCTAGGTTCTTTGTTTGCATCAGTTATCAAACATACAACCGAATGAAACTCCATTATCAAGGAAGTTCAGGTGTAAAGTGCCTTTATTTGCTACGGCACCGTCGTTTTCACCTGTTTTCAAAGTACATGCAATTAATAGCCGATTACTCGTTAAGTACTGAACGAAACTACTCAAAATTTAAACTCGATATGCAAGACATATGTGACAAAATTTTGTGTGAACATGAGAAAAATCCGTGACCCTAAAATTTTTCATGGTGGACCCTCCCTTAATTAACAGTGTAACAACTATAACTGAAAAGTTTCAGCTTATTTTAAATTGAAACTTATTTTCTGACCGACCAGCATACCTGGTGGCATCGTTAAAATCATGAAGTATATACTACAACAGAAATGCAAAATCCAGAAATAGCTTAAGAACCATGAAGTTGAATACAATTAAGTAACAAATTAATGGCGCGCTAGTGTCTGTCTGATGAAGTCAAAAATATTGCAAAATTTACGAAGACAGCAATTCAATACGAAGAAGAATTCCAGTGCCCCTAAGTTTGCGAGATTTGACCAGAATAGTGGACTTTGAATCATTTATTTTATAAGACCAACGGGTGTTTATCTCTCTTCCCAGAAACAATTTCGCCGGGGTGTGACCCGTGAATGAATGCGGAATTGAGCGATAGGTAAGCAGAATTGAGCTACGGCTTGCGGCAGAGCTGACAGTGTAGGGTTAGAAGCTAAGATAGCTTTTTTGAATGATTGGACGAAACGTTCAGCTATCCCGTTGGAAGACCGATGGTAAGGAGCTGAAAAGATATGATTAATATTGTTCTCTAGACAAAATCGAGAGAACTCATAGGACGAAAACTGGGGGCCATTATCTGTGACCAAAGTTTCTGGAATTCCATTGCGGGCAAACAGGGAACGAAAAACTTGTATCGTGTTCAGTGAAGTAGTAGACTTCATCTCCACCACCTCTGGCCATATGGAGTAACTATCCACCATTAATAGCCACATCTTACCAAAGAATGGGCCTGCAAAATCGGCATGGACACGTTTCCAGGGCTTGGCCGGCAGACGCCAACTGGAAGAAACAATCGCTGGCGGAGCTGAGAAACTTTGCGGCAATTGGAACAATTTGCTGAAATTGCCTCAATTTCCTTGTTCATTGTCGGCCACCAAACGTGGAGTCTTGCCAGAGATTTCATCCTGACTGTGCCAGGGTGACTGCAGTGTAGAAGGTCAAGGAAGTAGGACCGAAGGGAAGCGGGAACAATAACCCTATTGTTCCAAAAGAGACAGTTATCGTGAACAGAAATTTCCAGACGCTTTTTCCAAAATGGAGAGAGATTCGGAAGTTTGGCGTGAATGTGCTTCCAACCGGAACACACTGCATCCAAAACTTGAGACAAGGTGTGATCTTGGCTCGTTTCGAAACTGATCTTCTCCAAAGTGCATGGCAGTTGCTCCGCGGTTTCCGAAATCAACTGGAAAACATCGGTGCATGCTTCAAGCTTAGATGGCTCACCCGCCAGGGGAAGACGCGAGAAAGCGTCGGCGTTGCCGTGTTCATTCGTTGAGCGGAAATCAATTGAATAGTTGTAAGCCTTTAGTTTTAAAGCCCAACGCTGCAGTCGTCCCATGGCTAAAGGACTAGCTGCTACCGGATTGAATATGCGCACCAGGGGTTTGTGGTCAGTGAAGAGATGAAAAGGACGGCCATACACATACTCGTGAAATTTCGACAGTCCAAAAACAATAACCAATCCCTCTTTTTCAATCTGTGAATAGCGGCGTTCTGCTTCATTTAGGGTGCGGGACGCATACGCAATTGGTCTTTCGGAACCGTCGGGAAGGGTATGTGAAACGACGGCGCCGACCCCCACTGGAGAAGCATCGCAAGCAAGAGTTAACGGAAGGGCTTCGTCGTAGGGCATTAACACCGCTGGGCCTTGAAGAACCCGTTTCAAGTCAGTAAATGCCCGACTACACTGGGAATCCCATTTCCATTTTACCTCTTTTCGGCGCAAGGAATGGGTGCGACCAAAGTGGAGAAATTGGAGATAAACCCAGAGTAATAGTTAGCCAGACCCAGAAAGGACATGAGTTCAGAGACATTATGTGGAGGCGGAATTTGAAGCAAAGCCTCCACCTTCTTTGGAGAAGGATGAATCCCATCTTGATCAATGACGTGGCCGAGATAATCCACACTCGGTCTGAAAAACTCGCATTTAGGCAATCCTAGTTTAATGCCATGGTTTCGGCAAGCCAGAAAAACGTTGCGGAGATTAAGCAAGTGTTCTTTATCATCTTTACCAGTTATACAGATATCATCCAGAAAAATGCTAACACCAGGACATCCAGCAAAAATTTGTTTGTTGAAAAATTGCAGGAGCCGAAGACAGCCCAAACTGAAAACTTACATTTATAAATCCCTTTATGTGTATTGATGCAAGCTAAAAGTTGACTTTCGGCATCAAGGTCAAGCTGCAGATATGCTTGGGCCATGTCCAGCTTGGTGAACGACTTACCGCCTTTTAGCTTTTGTATCAAATCAAAGAACTTCGGCAACGGATACTGGTTGATGCAAAGATGCGGGTTCACAGACACACTGTAGTCTCCGCACAGTCGTATTTTGCCAGTGGGTTTCACCACCGGAACGACTGGTGCGGCGACTTCTGACTCTATCACATCTTTTTTACAGAGGTCGTCCAGCTCTTCTTCTACTTTAGATTTCAGAGCATACGGAAGCGGCCGTGCTTTATTAAATTTCGGTGTAGAGCCAGGTTTTAGGATCAGTTTGGCAGGGGGCACTCCTACGATATGGCCTAAACCAGGGCTAAAAAGGTCAGTGAATTCGTTAACAAGATCTTTGACCTCCGGACGCAAGTTTCGATCAGCCACCGCAATGTTAGCAATGTTAATGTTCAGTAGGGACAACAGATCCCGTCCCAATAGTGCGGGACCGTCAACGTCAGCAACAACGAAAGAGTGGCATTTAGACTGTCCGCTCAATTGGACTGTTGGATGCGCGCCATTTTTACATAACGTGTCACTATGCGTGTATTTACGATAAAGCAAAGCACTAGGACAAATCTTACACGTTTTTTAAAGACATTCAAAGAATTGCTTTCATTAAGTCATAACAACTGTGAACTACATTGCACTGTGTATAAACACTGAAAAGTAGCAAAAGTGAAATATTAAGAATGCTTGCGTTTTTTGAGAAGTTTTAAATAACTTAATTTTTAATATCAGTAGCGATGATAGAAGGGAACTGATAGAAGACGTTTAAAATGATCAGCCATATTGGTCAACTGATCAGGACCAGACTGCCATCGCTGCAGGCGACAAGCAGGCAATGCTCTGATGGCTTCATCGGTGCTATGCTAGATTGCGAAGCCATCGCGATTGGGACGATCCCTCACAAGATCCGTGACATAATGTTTTTCAAATTGGTCCACCGGCAAATTGACGAATGGCCGATTAGTGAACATAAAGGGAAAGACGTCCTGCGGTCCAAGAGAGAAACAGAGGAAGCACCCTTCATCGACATTCGTGATGCCCTCGGCCATGATAATCGAGCATGGCTTCCCAGATTCTGATGCACCGGGTCCGCAGATGACGACCATGCATAGTGACCGAATAGAATTCAATTAATATCGCCAGATCAGATGTTGGTACTGGAAATACTCGTGCACCAGAGTCGCCGTGGCCAAGGCATTGTAGCATCGGACATTGGACGAGACCCGATTTCTTTTTAGTTTCGAGGAAGATTTCTTTTTTATTGACTAAAACGGATGCAATTCTGGTTTGAGGTTCTTGAGCGTGGGCCAACTACCAGTCAGTAGCATACTGAGCGACTGTCTGCAGAGCTGGGTCGAGCGCGTCCCAAGCACTCAATTTCCTTTTGAGCCAAAGACAGCTTCGAAATCTCTAAGGAAACGACGTGTTGTTCCAGCTTCCATAAGACGTGGTGAACGCGGTCGACGTGCTACTGTTGCGTAGTGCTTGCGTACCTTCGACAATAAAAAATTTGGCTTTGCCAAAATTGGTGGAGGTATCGGACACGAATTTGAGCGTATTCATGTGTTCGAATTTGTTTACACGGTCATAGGCCATACTAGCCGTGTGGTCGTTGGCTCGAAAGCATTTCAGGCTGAAGGGGTCTTGGCAGGGCCGCACCCAGGATTTTACAAAGGGGAGGGTACGAGAACAAGCTTGAAAAGGATATTAAGGAAGAATCCCATTCAATGATGGAGAAAGATTGCACTTTCTTCCAAAAAGTTTTCTGACTGTTTGATATCTACTTCTTTCAAAGCTTGCAAAATTTGCTATGAAGGTAAGGGAAAATTTTATTTTTCCATCGCATGTCATCCCAAAAAGGGTGGGTCTAGACTCCTTGAATCCGCAACCTGGGTGCGGCCTTGGGTCTTGGTGTGCTTGAATCGGAAGCAGAGACAAGGTGAAAAAATGTATATAGTTTTTGCAAAAACACGACCAAATTTTTTCAGCGATTGTGGATCACTTAGTATGCAAGCTAGCAGATTGCCCTTAGCGGATGTTTTGTACACAAAATACCCCAGGATCCTTTTTAGTTGCCCCTATTGCTGCTTTCCAGCTAATGTGGTCGCTTGCCAAAGTTAAGAAAACCGACGCTCTTTAGAACTCCGTTAAAACACTTTATGAAAACCAAAATTAAGCTTATGATTGTTTAGCTTTCATAATTAGCTCATGTGAATGTCCTGATTATAATCTTTAAAACGATGTATAAAGCTCCTTCCAGCCCCAAAATTGCGAAAGTTATTGCGTTTTAAAAAACCACCACAAAAGCACTGCACAAAAGGATACCACCACCTTTAGGGGGGGGCGACTAAAATGGGGGTGTCCAAAGCCTGTTGGATTGTAATCTTTTGCAGGCCTGTAAAGCATCTGCGTGGGCAAAATAGTGTGAAGTCTCTGATTTCTAAGTGGTTTCTATAATCCACAATGCCCGTGAAAACCTGGCCGATCCCCCCTCCCGATTTTCGCGACACCCGACATAAATACTTAAAAAATATATGGTTCAATAAAAACGTTTACGCTTTGGCACAGCTAGAGAAGACATAATAGCAAAACAAAAAAGAGGAAAAAAGTGAAAAAAAGGTGAAAATATTTTTCGTGGGCAAATGAATTGACAGCCGTGACCGGGTTCCATAACTGTTTCACATTTCTTCTTATTTAATATTTGGCATACAGTCTGTTTGCTTATACAACTTGAAAAGTCTCCTCTATTTATTTGAGTGAATAAAACCAGCTTGGCTAAACTCGGAAATTTTCCAAAATTTATTATTGGGATTACGGCCACAAGCTGTCAACTTTGGTCGGCTTTACAGCTGCATAGCACACAAAGTAAGCTACATATTCCTGCAGCGTTAACGAGTTGATTTTAATATATTTTCACGAGAGCAAAAAGTTTTATTTCGCTGAACTCCATTTAGTTAAAAGTAACTCCGTCAGCTACCCATATGAGCCCGATTAGATGACTTTCAGTTCTGACCATATGCAATATCGCCCACCACATCTTCTGTTTTGTATATGATTTTGAATTTGGAATGGACAACAACATTACAACCGTTATTTGAACAGTTTGAAATGTTGAAGTTTTATTCCGCTGGAGCGGAATATATTCCCCGTTGTTACTGTATGTAATGCATGTACACAGTTGTTATTGTCTTCAGCTTCTGCTATCTTTAACACATGGCCTAGTATGATTATTTTTTAGAGTCAACTGAAATCGATCAAAGTAACACCGTAGGATTTTAGAAGACTCTGGTCTTAATTTGTTTCTGATGTTTCATCGAATTTTATCGTATAATTCTCCCAACATTTAGCAATACGCCCTGGCGTTATTTGTTTTTGAAATTCTCCGCAGACATTATCGATTAGAGGATGGCCATGCATAGACTAATCAGTAACAAACATTGAACCCGATTTAGCTTAGTAGCAGCACATTGACAGGCGCCAAACTACTGCTTTGTACGTTGAAACTTAAGCTTTGCCCTCGGTTAATTTGAACGAGTCCTCCCTCTTCCTTTATTTTAGCCAAGACACCAAGAACTGAATAAGCAATAGTTGCAGAAGCATAGTGGTTAAGACAGTAGTCTGAAGCCGCAATAACCCGAGATCGATTCACAGTTCAATGTGCAATTTTTAATTTTGCATTGGTATAATTTATTGAATACAGAATGTGTGTAGAGTAAAGACTAGTAAATCTATCTTGGTTCAAAATCCTAAAACGTATAGTTAGAACAAAGCGGTTTAGGTTTTGTAAAGTACACAACCGCAGTATCTCCTGATAATTTTAGCTGACTTTTTGCTTGAAAGGTAAATGTTTATAATGCATTTTGCTTCTTCAAAAATAATTAACTGCAGTAATTTCATGACACCTATTTTTCACGACAGCTGCTATCCACGACGATACTAAATCTTCAGAAAGCTGAATTCAGGTGTCTAAATAATTATTATTAATTACTTATTAATTAACTCTTTCTGTATGGCTCCATGGCGGAATATTTCCCAATTTTGGGGTATACTTGTTGATTATTACCCTCCATACAATTTTGATGTTTTCGAACAGACAGAATCCATATTTTATTGGAAATAATAGCGTTTGCTCATTTCATCAAAAATAATTTTCGAATGACAAGTTGAATTGTGACAATTATCATAATCTTTTCTTTTTCATTCATAAATACACCACGTCATTAAAATCATTGTTTTATGACATAATAATTGCTTGAGACTAAAAAGTGCTGAAGTGGAAGGCAATGTTAAAGTTTGCCTATTACAATGTGCAAATCTTTAATTTTGTTTATAACACAGTTATGCCTCCTCGTGTCACAACAGCCTCACGAAAATAATACCGCCGTTTTTCAACCCGACAAAGTTGCCGTTTTTGAACCTGAGACTGATAAGGGTTCAGACAAACTACAAAATTTCGACAAATTTTCGATTCTCAATTCGACGAATTTCGCAGATGGAATAATTGCGGACAATATTTCAATCCCGGAAAAGGGTTTGTTGGATCTGTTAGATTTTTGGGTTTTTGAACACTCAGTAAGCCGAGATCCCATAACGATCAATGAAAGTGGAAATAGATGTAATCTTACTGTATCTAATTTGGAAGATACGAAATTTACGATTATTCGAGATATCCAATCCTATGAGATTGCACTTTCTGTTTTAATTGGACTGTTGATGGCAATCAACAATTTTTTCATCGGAACGAAAATCCAACTGTACATTTTCTGGCAAGTGCTCAAGAAACCAATCGGACCAATTTTGGGCATATTTTGCCAGTTTATGATAATGCCAGTGGTAAACGTGTTAGATTAATACATTTAAAAAACGGTAATGTATGTGAGTTCTTCCACGCAATATTTTAACACTGAACTGCAGTTTTGCTCTTCAATAAATTCCTAATCTTACTGATTTCCATGCTGCAGTAGAGCTGAAGCTAAGATCCAGTTAACATTTAACACCAGGTTTCGTAGTTTTTTTTGATTTATAGTCGATTGGCGTTTATGTTTTTCAGCTATCGATTGGACTTTGCTTCCTTCTTTTGACGGACTCCAGCTCAGTCCAATTGGGCCTTCTGGCTGTGGGTGTCAGTCCGGCCGGAGCTTCTTCCAATCTGTGGACGTTGGCTTTCGACGGGAATTTGGATCTTTCGGTAGCCCTAACTGTAATCTCTACAGTAGCTTCCCTAGGTATGTAACTGGGGTCGGTCAACTACCCGTAAAACGGCTTGCAGTTGATTTTGGCTTGCAATTTGCAAGATTTGTCGGTCACTTCTCCAATAGTCTCCCTCTGTTGTGCGTTAACAGTTGTATACATTGAATTCAATTTCCGCTCTTACCTATTTCTTATTTCAGTTTGTTCACTTGAAGCATTGAATTCAATTTCCGGTTAAAGGTTGGGCGGTCTAAGCAGAGAAGTGGAAAGGGGGCTCTAGTTTTTTGCGCTATAATGGAGTCATGTGATCAATTCCAATATCTGCTGTAATAAAGTTGGTTGCTTCTGATCAAATGTTTTACGTAATTTTTTTGCGTTCGTCCAAAAATCAAAAGACACATTTTAGTGAACCTCCGCCCCTCCGGAACAGCAGCGCCAGTCATGAGCCAAATATACTTGTCCTATTCTTAAAACTTTTCAGGATTTGTACCACTTTGGCTGTTGACAGTGGGACAGAAGGTGATCACTTCCGAAGCCAACATCCAAATCCCATTTCTTAAGATCATCGTCGGATTGCTCGATTTGGTGATTCCTCTAGGATTCGGGGCGCTGTTTCGTCGAGCCAAACCGGAATTCTGCCAAGCCTACTCCGGGCTAATCATCACGGTCACATCGCTTCTGTCTGGGCTACTTATCGCAATCGGGGGAGCGCTCATGGCATCGGGCATGTTTCGTTCGCTCTCGCTTCGACGAATTGTGGCCGGCAGTCTGCTACCTTGGCTGGGTTTTGGTATCGCTTACTGGGGCGCCTACATGCTGCGATTCAACGCAGCAGACTGCCGCACAATTGCCATTGAAACGGTTTTACAGAACGGGAGCCTGGCCATGGCAATCATCGAAACCGCTCTGCCGCAGCCCGATTCGGACATGGCCCTGGTAATGCCTGGGATCAGCTTGATGGTCACAGTTCTTCCGCTGTCAGGCTTTTATGCCATGGGGGTTGTTGTGCGGTGTTGGAAAACCAGACACTGCAACGGCAAGAAGCCGCAAGTTTCAGCAGCCTAGAGTTGAGACTAACGCTTGGAATGATTGTCAAATGATTGTCATGAAAATTTCAAAACTTAACCGATTGAGCTCAAATTTGAATTGGCACATGCTGAACATGAATCTTAAGACTGTTTTTCGATCCAGCTTTTCGTCAGATAAAATAGCTCTAAAAGTTGAACTGCAGTATTTAGATTGTAGTGAACCATGTGGCGAAAAACTGAATCGAAACATGGATTTCACATTCGTGTTCAGTGACCTTCAAGTCGCGCTTCCTTTACATTCAATCCACTTTGGAAAGCTATAACTTGCTCATTATTGAGAGGTGTGAATTGAGCCACAATCTGATGCTCTACATCTCGTTCGGTGCCATTGAAATTGAAAAAACGTGACTATCTAATGGTGTTGGTTGCAAACTTACCAAACGTAGCCGCAATTCTTGACCAACATTTTTTATAAAAAATTTTTATGCAAAAAGAAAATGGTCATACAATGTGTTTCTGAAATTATTGGTCAGGGACGGGTTTTTTATTTTGTCAAAATATCGCTTCAGTATGCAGATATAGAGCATAGGCTGTAAATATCACATTTAATCCACCTTTAAAAAATCATTGCTCTTGATTGGAGGCTGATGGAGCAAAAAATAAAAAACCGCCACGGGAAATTGTCCGAAGATACAGTGTGCAAAATAGCTTTCAGATTTGGAGCAATCTTTGGTCAAAAGTTTTGGCCGCTATTTGACAAAATCAATTATACGACCAGAACGTAATAGTCTAATTTTGTGCAAATGATTAACCCTATTTGTGCACCTATTGAAGCTCTTTAATTTTAATATAAACTTACACTTACTCACCTATGTTTGTGGTCTACACTGGTACCTATTCGACAAAAGCTATTTTCCCCAACATCGCGTCAAAAACAACCAATTTTCGAACAAAACTATTAAAGTATTTTGTGCTCAAAAACGATTAGAGCTAGAGACTTAAGTGTTTGAAATTCGCGAAATTAGATTTCTTTCGATTTCTAATGGGGGACCAAGAGAAACCGAAAATTTTTTGTCTTCGATTTTGCTGAAAAGATGTATATGGGGGTTCTCGGGGACATAGAACACGAATCTGAACTCCGCTTTTCGATTCAGCTTTTCGTTAATTCAGTATAATGTGAAGTTTGGATCTACTTCTGTTAGTAAACTGTGTGAACCTCTTGAATAAAACGCCTTGACTAATTGACTGGAACTATACGAAACAAAGATCACAGGTAACTACGTGGTATGCGATGCCAATCGCATAAACCCCTAAATCTACTTAAAGAAATTTTTAACAACAATAATTTGACGATCGTAGAAACCCAAAGATTCCCCCACCAATCTGCAACTCGTCTCAATCCCAACTGCAAAGTCAAGCGTGAACTAATTTGATGAACTAGATAAAGTACCGGTGAATTTAGACAAGAGTCACAACAATACTGAGCGTTTGTCAACTTGAATAATTTCCGAATAACTCCACAATTAAATGTGCGTGCTAACTTGACACAATTTCTATCTTAAGTGCACGCTATCTTCACGTAATACCCCCTCTTTTCCCCCGAGCGGCCTTGGACGGGTTTTGCACGGTTAGAAAAGGCTAAAAAGGAGTTATCCACAGGTATACTACGTACTAGTAAGGTAAAACGTGTTTTAGAAATTCTGCGTAAAAATAAAATATTTGTGATGCACAGGCATCTTACCATGGTCAAGCAAACACATTCTCGACATGCTGACCGGACTACGGAAAAACTACCCAAACTTAAACTGAGACTACTTTTGGCTTTGTAACAACAACTTTGACAATTGCTATTACAATACAATACAACGACAATAACTAAATCAGAAACGATAACCGCCCGAAAGCCGCAAAAGAATACGAAAAACAACCCCAATTAAAGAAAAATCATAGGGAAATATAGGAAATATGCTAAATATTTTGCAAAAAGAGCAGACAATACAACCACATGAGGTATAATTGTACAAAAACAGTTAGGGCAATGCCAAACGAGGCAGAACAAGGCATAAGAAAGAGTACTTGTCTAGCTACATATTTGGAGAAGGAAAAAATAGAAGATTTTGAAAAAAATATGTGAAATTTACAGTCATATAATCATGACATATGAGTAAAAACAAGTTAAGAAGAAAAAGAAAAGTGAAAAATCTACTGGCCCGGCACCAGAAATATATAGATTACGAAAGCCAAGCCGAGGTAGCGGGCGCCCATATGAAATATCAGAAAAATAATCAAACGACCCCATTTTTACAAAAAGTTTATCCCAAAACGGCTCCCTCCCAAACTAATCACAACAAAACATATGACAGACAGATGGGAAATACGGGATGGGGGGACAGTGTCAACAGGTGTGCCAAGGAGAGGACTGTGCGGTATTCACCCCAGCACCGCAAAACGATCCGACGTAACGGGAGCCAACACCGATTGCGCACCGCACCCAGCTGCCACGACAGGATAAAGTGGCCAAAAGTCAAAACTGAAACCCGAGCCGAAGCCGGACTGGGCGCCAACCATCAGAAATCCAGACCAAGCCGGCCGAAACGAGCCAAGTGCCCAGGAACCAAGCAACGACAGGTCAGCGAAGAAAAGAAAAACAGTTCATACATGAGCGCACGCACCCGAGCAGGAGGGCCTACGACCACTGTAGGACCCCCTGCCAGCACCAGGACCGGCCAGTTGTAAAAACAGGAGGCCTTGCAACCCCTCCTGCATGGTCCAAACAAAGTTCCAAAACAGCCCCACCGAGGCAAGGCCCCCACTAGACAAGGGACACGCGCAGGCAAGAGGCGCTACAAAACCCGCATTCTTGTGGGATCTATTATGTAATGGGTTGAGTCGGAATAAAGCCCGGACTCACACGCCACGACTTGTACCGATGTAGCCACTGCTTGGGCCGGCGTAATGAAGCGTGACCCGATTGACGGAGACATTCATTACAAGCGGATCAGCATCTACTGAATTGAATTTAGGGGGACGCCGACGAGACGCCTAGTCGAAATTACAACTCAATAAAATAAATCCGGGCAAAGCCTTGGATTCTACCTAGCTACCTAGTTAGAGGTCGATCCAGTTAGAAACTGCAAATTAAAATATCAAACAACTGACGGATTAAATTAGGAACATAGGCAACGGGGGACAGAAAAATACAAACAAACCAGAGCGTGCTACACACCGTGGGATAGGACAACAGGCAGCGGCTCTCATGAAATGGAAGCACAAATAGAAAGGGGGACGGAGAAGGCGAGACGGCAACAGTGTAGCGGTACCAGAGTGAAACTAGCCTAACACAAAAGTACCGTTACCCCGCGAGAGCAACTCAAGCGAGGAGACCGTGGCACAAGTGAATAACACACCAACCGCGCAGGAGCCGGCCGGGGAAGCCTCGCCAAATAAATAGCCCTAGTGAGTGGGTGACACCCGCTCACCTCAGAAATAACACTAAACTAACCTAGGAGCTCAGTAAGACCTACCAAAAATACACACAGCTAATGGAGATATTTAATACGTACAACAAGTATTATAGAAATATAGCAGATATAAAATAACAAGTGATATAATTTAGGGGGGCGAAGGCCCAACTGACAAACAGTTATACAGTTAAATAAACTAACACACACACAAACTCACCAAATAATTATAATGGGCGAAGCCCCGCTAACGTACCAAATATATAGCCCACTGAAGGTAGACAGGGGGAGAAACTGTACAGGAGATAGGGAGAGCAGAGAGAGAAAGCGACTGTACTGTACAAAGGAAAACCCACAACTGAAAAGGGGAGAAGTTTGACGGAGAAACCCCCTCCCAAGAGAAGCGCCCTCTAGCTGGGGTGTCCCAATCATGTAGCTCCAAGGGGGGACCCCACCCAACCAAACCTATCCTATAGGTGGAGCTACATGACACGTGAAGGAATGCTTGCTGACTAGGCAAGCCAACTATTAGCTAAGTAAAGTGATTTCGTAATAATGAGAATAACGAAAAGGTTGACCGTTACAGTCAGCCTCTTGCGTTACATCTCCCCAGGGCTCGCCGTCCGAACTCCTGAGAGGACTGACCGTACGGCGCTTGGTACGTGAGCGTCGCTCCCACAAACAATTTGAAGTAACATGATTCAGTGAAAAGCCCAAATCATGCAAGAAATCAAATCCAATCAACATTTCTTGCAACAGCTCAGGAACAACATAGAATCGGTGTGTCAGGTTTTCCGGAACATAGCCATAACCGGATACAAAACGCATTGACAGCTCACATTGACCGAGAATGGTAAGGGTGTTACCCTCACCCGCTGCAGCAATAGACGGCATAGGAGCTTCTGTCATCGGTGTCACCGCATGACCCTTTACTCGCTCGTAAAATTCCTTGGAGACCAAGGAGACAGAGGCTCCAGTGTCGACAAGGCCAAGGGCAGTGACCTCATTTATACGTACCAGCACATATGGTGTATGTTTCAAAGAAACAGAGGCTCCATTCGACACAAAAAACACACATTCACCCTCCATAACCTCGCGGACCGTGTCACGGATACCGCCTTTCGCGACCTTAGCCATAGCATCCGACTCATCTTTCGAGGTCGACGGTTGATCCAATCTGTCCATAGATTCGGCGGCTGCGGATGCCTGTTCGACAAGCATCGCCGCATCTTCCGAGCGATATTTCTTCGTGAAAGCTCTCAGAACCTCCTCAAAGTCCTCCATTTTCTCGACGACTCTCTTCGCCGACGAAGCTACCTTCTTGTGCTGCCTCGCTATAGCCTGCTCCAACTTTTCCTCCTCCAAGCCGAATTCATCTTGTGCTCGAGCCACGCGGTCCCAATAGGCCTCCAACATATCCGCGTCGACCGAAGACAAATCCAACGGATTATAGCGGTTGAATGTCGGAACATCCACCGAAACATTGGATTTTCGCGGTGAAACCGCGTTTCGGGGCGCTTTCCACGTGTTGTCGGCCGACCGCTGAAGCTTCAGCTTGGGTACAGTCGGAGTGTCGCGATTTTCTGTCGGAAAATCCCGACTATCGGCATTTTCGTCGGACTTTTTAGTCGCCGGAGAACGGGACTCATCATCATGGCCGTCCCCGGGGCTCGTGCTAGAAGCCCGGGTCGAACCCGAGCCCGAAGCACGAGTCCCAGATGGACCAGGTTCCGGATTGCAGACCTTAGTCGCAGCTTCCCGAATCGACAAGCCATCGGCGACAGTGATGGCTTGCGTCGCCACCGAATTTTTGGACGGCTGTGCCGATCCTTCTTCGCCGACATCAGGCACCACCTGATCGACGTCTTGGTTATTTTGGTTTTCCTTGCCCTTATTCGACCTTTTGTCGGGCCTACGTCGACGTTGCTGCCGAGCAGGTGCCTCATCACGTTGAGGTCGCCGACCATTGAACGCAATACAACCAGCGTGTCGACATTCCGACTCGGGTAAACCCGTTTTACATCGCCATCTCGGCATCATAAAATATTTATCCGGAATTTTCATGGCTTCTCTCATCGACATCATATTCACGCTCCCATATCTCGCAACAGAACCATCTGACTTTCCATTTTGCCCGAGGCGAGATCCCGAGGATCCCGGTCCATGCCCCGAGTTCGAGAAACGACGAGGCCTAGCAACATTTGGCGATTGGACCATATTTACACTTCCAGTTTGCGGCTTGTTTTGGGGGTTCCGCGCCCCCGCTATTCGTTTCCCGAATTGCCAGATGATTGTTGTCGGTTGCCGGCCGAGTTACTTCCGCCACCGGCATCAGACGCCTGATTAGCACCGCCTCTCTGTTGACCACCGCGCCTTCCATAATTGAAACGACCACCTCGACCACCTCCTCGGTAGGTCCTTCCATCGGCGGCAGATTGAGTATTTCCAGTGTTAGCAGTCGCATTCTTCATGAGCAAGCTACCGAATAACTTGCTCGCCAACATCTGTTGTCGGCGAGGGTCATCACCCCATAAGCGCACAGCCTTCACGTACACCGGACAACTCAACCACTTATGCCCAGGCTCCGCACAATAGGTACAGTGCATGGACTTAGCGGGGTTTCCACCGGCCCTGGCCGAGCCAGAAGCCGAACCCTGCTGCTCAACCAGGTAGCAGACATCTTCTTCGTCCATGTCTTCCAAACTGGGGTCGTCCAAAATTTCACATGCTGCCGCAATTTCATCATCCAAGGACCTCTGTCGGGAGGTCTGAGCCTGTCCTTGGGTAATCGAGTTCCTAATATCCTGCAATTGTCGCTGCAAATCACGTACATAGTCGGGACAATCAGGGTCCACGGACGTTGTCCGGGGCCGATCGCCGACAGACATCGCAGATTCCATCGGCTTTGATTGGCTGTCGCCCTCTTCAACCGACTGCAGTATATGTACCGCTCGCATAAAAATGTCATTCGGCCGATCATAAGCCCAATAGGTCGCGTCGGCGAATGAACTTGCCACTTTCGCCCGAATCGAAGGTTTCAGACCGCGCGTCGCGCGATCCACAACCTTCAATTCGCGAATTTTCGGCTCGACTCGGGAAACGCTTTACAGGCGAGCGTCCTCAACTCGATGAGGTACTCATGGCACGTTTCGGACGCTTTCTGCGCCCGCTCGAAGAACTCTCGAGCATACTGATCGGATGTTTTGGCGACTGGCTCATAAAGCTGCTTCAAAACCGCCTCCAGATCTTCATAGGTCTCGAGGGCGTGACCCTCGAGATCTTGTTTGACATTATCTTCCAGCAGATACCAAAGAATAGCCTTCTTTAGCTCGGCTGGGGCCAAGCTTGCCGACCAAGTGTTCTCAAACATACGAAGCCACGTCGACAGCTGAATGCCACCTTTTCGCCCCTTGAACTTAGAGATTGACTTGAACCATTTCAAGTAATCATGAAGAACATGGACGGTTTCTGGGGTCAGTTGAAGCACATTGACATGCCCCAGGACCGGGACAGTCGGAATCTCGGGTCGAGCCGGCGACGCCGCTCGACCACCTGGCGATGAAGGCCGACCAATCGGTCCGGAAAAGTCCGAGGAACCGGTGTCACCGAGTTCCCGAACAGCAGGTAAGAGATTTCGGCCACCGGTGCGAACTCGATTTCCGGCTCGCGCACCGCGAACCGAAGGCAGCCTAAGGTTAGGCCGATGCGTCAACGGCGATGAAAAATTGGCCGGTGAAGATAACAGGTCCGGTCTTAACACAGTGCTATTCAGCACCGTCGCACTCATTCGCACCATGAATGAGTTTTCATTTCGTTGGTTCGTTAACAAAAAACCTCGGTGAGTGGTGCGCAAACGCGACTGAATCGCGAATTGGCTCATATCTCCATAACTTGTTGTTACCGGCGTACCCAATCCTGTAGAGATGGCCGACATTCCGAATCGACCATTTGCTAGAGCCCCCGACAACTGAACACCATCGTACGCGGGATCCCACGACAATCTTTCGTC
Source organism: Trissonchulus latispiculum (assembly GCA_030248195.1). Lineage (NCBI taxonomy): Eukaryota > Metazoa > Nematoda > Enoplea > Enoplida > Ironidae > Trissonchulus > Trissonchulus latispiculum. Next base: position 21,923 of record JASAND010024211.1, read on the forward strand.
AGTTGTCGGCTCTAACACCAAATTGGCCAATGCTGTGGTCCCCAAAGTGAATTCCTGGTCGAGGTCCAAGTCCAACAACCCGAAATTCTGCGAAGCAGCACCAGAAAATCCCGACACAGAGGGTTGGTCCGGCGAAGCCGAGGCCACGGGGAGTACCAGATTCGTGACGGGAGTTGCATGGGGTCGGGTCGGACCCGGCCCTATGAACTCATCCCGACCAATTATCGTTTGGTCCCCGGGGCTCGACCCAAAACTTTGGGGAGAGCCGCTCTGTTGTTGGCCAGACATGTTCCAGTCCAGGTTTCTTACCGTTTGGTCAGTGAAGGACCTGGCCCGAGCGGTTGCACCGCTAGGGGGGTCGGCAGTATCATTTTGCAGAGATTCCATGCTCGAAGCTGCCGAAACATAGACGGATTCCTGCGAAGTGACAGCCGTCAACGGACCAATATCCTCCAAATCCTGCACAGAACCGGACAAACTGCCGCCAACAGAACGGGCGACGCCCCTTCTGTAGTCTCCCAAACCAGCACCTCGTGTCCTCAAATCCGCCTGCGACGCCGAACTGGCCCGCGGGCGGAGTTCCAGAGCCGAATCCTGAACACCCGAAGTGGACGGACCCGCTCGGTGAATGCCCCGCATGGTTCCACCAGCATTTTCTCTACAACAGCTTGGATTCGGATACGGTTGATTTCTTTCCTTCTTAGCCTTCAATCTTTCGGACATACGTACAGAATCCATTTTTCAAAATTCTTGGGTGAAACCCGTTTGACTAAAAGTGCTGAAAAAATTATTCACAAGCAAAAATACAAACGGATTTACCTCTAGGTACCCCACAAAAAACACAAGTTATATACGTATAATGGAAATTAGTGCGATACCGGCTACAAAAATCACAATATAATTGCTAAATAGAGCAAACTTACTCAGGACCTGAAAATAAGGGGATTATGCAAAAATAACCTAAAATAAAGGGGGTTATACAATTATAACCTGAAAACAAGCACAATTTGACAAAATATCACAAATACACAAGGCAAAATACCAGGTATCGCAATAAAATGACAAATTAACGAAAATTAAGTTATTTTTGACACTACAAAAAATTTGATGTTATTTCCTACCTCAAATCCCGAGAAAAATGCCCTAAACTAGCTCACCCCAAGATATAAAAATTATTTGCAGCCTAAAATTGGTATTGGGTCAAACCCACACGCATACACAATTATACGTATATAAACACACAAACACCTAGAGAAAAAATTTTACAAATTTTGACCCTAGGGGGGAGGGGGGTAAAAATACGTACGTAGAAAAATGGACAAAAGTGAGTGAATGGCAAAAGAAAGGTTTACCACGGGTTTAACCCCCACAGAAAAATTAACAAAAATTTACCGAAATAAAAATTTGAAAATTTTAGCGAAGGGATTTAAACCGCAAGGCCAATAACCCTGAGCTCCTGGCAGCCTAATGTAGCGGTACCAGAGTGAAACTATCCTAACACAAAAGTACCGTTACCCCGCGAGAGCAACTCAAGCGAGGAGACCGTGGCACAAATTGAATAACACACCAACCGCGCAGGAGCCGGCCGGGGAAGCCTCGCCAAATAAATAGCCCTAGTGAGTGGGTGACACCCGCTCACCTCAGAAATAACACTAAACTAACCTAGGAGCTCAGTAAGACCTACCAAAAGTACACACAGCTAGTGGAGATATTTAATACGTACAACAAGTATTATGGAAATATAGCAAATATAGAAATAACAAGTGATATAATTTAGGGGGGGCGAAGGCCCAACTGACAAACAGTTATACAGTTAAATAAACTAACACACACACAAACTCACTGATAGAAATTATATGGGCGAAGCCCCGCTAACGTACCAAAATAATACAAAGGCCCACTGGATATTTAGACAGGGGGAGAAACTGTATACAGGAGATAGGGAGAGCAGAGAGAGAACACGACTGTACTGTACAAAGGGAAAACCCACAACTGAAAGGGGGAGAAGTTTGACGGATAACCCCCTCCCAAGAGAAGCGCCCTCTAGCTGGGGTGTCCCAATCATGTAGCTCCAAGGGGGGACCCCACCCAACCAAACCTATCCTATAGGTGGAGCTACATGACACGTGAAGGAATGCTTGCTGACTAGGCAAGCCAACTATTAGCTAAGTAAAGTAATTTCGTAATATTTGAAATAACGAAAAGGTTGACCATTACAGTCAGCCTCTTGCGTTACAACAGTATAGAGAAACCGAGAGAGAGGAACGTACGGGCATTAGAAAAAGGAGCCAAACACGTAGTGCAGCGCAGCCGATCTTGCTGAAAGACAATTCCCAACTGACTAGTCAAAAAGCTTGTTAGGATTAAAATCAGTTGGCTTTAGTAACCGCCATACTAAAATTTATGCCTCAATTAAATTGAAACAGATTAATAGTAATTAAATTAAACAACCATTTAATGAATTTTAACTGAATTAGGATGGAAAAGATTTTGTATTTTACGATGGGGACTTTAGTGATCTCACCCACCAACGCCAGAAGTCACCTGATCGCAGGAATCCTGTCACGCATAGGTTAACGCGGGGGGGGGGTTCTGGGGGGTCCAACCCCCGCAACCCGAACAAGGTACAAGCCCTATCGCCATCGGGAACAAGGGGTAGCGAAAAACTGGCCAAGGGGTAAGCAAAAATAGCCTGAAAAAACTAGTTTTGACACTAAAAGTTTAAAAAATTTCTGGCTTCGTCGGAATTTTTTAGCTAAAATGTACCGAGAAAATCGGGCAAAATTTTGAAATTTTATGTGACAGTTGAAGGAAGATTTTGTTGTAAATTTTAATTAAAACTGAGAAATTTTAATCAAATTTGCGTTCATTGTTCGAAAATTTCATTAATTTATTCTTGAGGTGTAAGCCCCCTGAAAATTTTAGTTCAAGGTACAAGTCCCCTCTAAATTTTTTGGGGACAAGCCCTCCCAGGACCCGACCCTATGTTAATGTATGCTGTCACCCGTCCAGAATCCAATTTTTTCTAATCCAATCCTGCGTACCGAGGCACCGTGCAGTGCTCCTCTTCAAATGGGTCCCCACCCCACACTACAAAGTAGTTTGATGGTTGTCTCCCCGCCACCAAATTTCACAATCAAAAACCCCTTAAAACCCAAATCATGCCCTTAAAATTTAGCCACATTGCCAAAAAAGCTTCAGAGTTTTAGATTACTTGTTTTCCACACTTTAGACCGTGTTGCCTTTTCAGTTTACAAAAATTTAGAAAAATGTTATGCTGCGAGTATATGCTGGAATAAAAAACATCTATAGTATTTAAAGATCTGAACTAACCTAATAATAACAAAAGTTGTGTTGTCATCCGGGCCTGTTTCGGGCAGGGCCCGGACCGGATCAAAATTCGCATTTTTCGGGCCCATTTTGCCCAGTTTTTTGAATAATACTGCACTACGTATACACGCTTTTTTGTTTATTGATACTGACTGTATTCAAAAGTCAAGACTTTATAGATGCAAGTGACATAAAAATACATTAGCGTTAGATGCTTTAGTTTGATGCAACATATGCGAAAGCGAAATCATTATTTTGAAAAAATTTCCATTACGGATTTATCCGCAATTGCAAAAATCTCCAACTTCTGGGGGGCACTGCACCTACTCATTTGCAATAATCTTTTCAGGGGGCAGTAGATCTCAGAATTTGTTTCAATACATGCTCCTCAATGATATTAATCTAATAGCTATTTCACTAATTTTTAATACTTTAATTAGTTTAACAATAACATTGAAACACCAGGAAAATGTGTACCAATAATATCGAAAATCAGTCACAATATGCATTTAAGATGCAGAAGATGCCAAATCAAACCTTTAAGCAGTTCCATTACGGATTTGCCTGCAATTGCAAAGAATTTCTTCAACTTCTGGGGGCTCCTCCCTCCAGACACCCTATCTATATCTTGTAGTCGTATTACATTGCTGTTAAGCAGGATCAACTTTCTAATTAGGCTCTTAAGATCAATAAGATTAATTCATGCTACACCAACTAGATTATAGAAAGTTTCATAAATGAAATTATTTTTGCACAAAAATACGCTAAAACAATAATTTTGTCTGGACGCAAAATTTCTTAGCGGGACTCAAATTTAGCGGGACGCAAAGTTGACGCAAATCCGAAAACCAAAAAACCATGATTAAGAGGCATTGCTTCTATGCCAATTTATTGTTTTTGCATGGATAATGTTATTTTTACATTTATTTCCTATCATTCATTTTATTATCTGACAAAAACAATATAAACACTTTTTTACTAATTTTGACCATTCGGGTTGAGCCTCGGGACTGTTTTGGGCTCAGACTTCGGATGACTAGGAACAGCCAGGCCCGTATTTGTCTCTAACGTGACAACACTAGACAAAAGCATATAATGTATTCGTAGTGTCTCAACATGCCAATTTAGATCAAATTTATAATTTGTGAAGTTGCTGAATATTAGATTAGGCTTCTCCGAAATAGTAAAAAATACATCCGAAAGCTGTAGAGGCACTCCGTTGGCGTAGGCATTGCTGAAACCTGTGCCGTTGCTGACCTAAAATTAAGTCGGCTGAATACAACCTTCAAAATCAGTAAAATCAAGAGTACATAATATATAAGAGTGTGACAGCTGGCAAGCTCTCCGTTATCAGCTGTAGGTACATGCTATGTTCACTAACGGCTGACCCCCCACAAACGTGTATGTGCTCTTCAAAGAAATTCGCACGCTATCTTTATGTGATAAAGCTCGAAAACACAACTACTCAGTTGGTTCAATGTGCGTCTGCTTCGAACATTAACACGTAAAGATAGCGTGCGAATTTCTTTGAAGAGCACATACACGTTTGTGGGGGGTCAGCCGTTAGCGAACATAGCATGTACCTACAGCTGATAACAGAGAGCTTGCCTGCTGTCACACTCTTATGTATTATGTACTCTTGGTAAAATTGAATCCAGTCACCATTTAATCTTAGTAGCTTCGATAATAGATTTTGAAAATTGTTGTTATGTGAGCACATAAGTTGAGCAGCTGCCGCAGCTATCTCATTTGCATATGCAAATTATACCTTCTGGTGTCATTAATCCTCCTACGGTTGTCACTTACGCTAGGTAGTTTGGCTCTGACAAGTCGGTCACATATCTATACTTAGCTCTCGCTGTATGCTTATTTCTTGAGTGTCACGTCCCACCCGCCCTCCCTAATCTTGTGCTTTCTCTACTTATAGGTTTGGTTCTCTGTGCTGATTGGTATTCTCAACTGCGCCACACCGCTTCTTCGGGGGCCGAAGTTGCAGGGTTTCTGAAGTGTTTACTCTCTGCCATCTCACCCGTTTCCCTTAGATCCTACTTGTTCTACATATCTCAGTATTGCCAATGGCATACTAAAATTTACTCCTCTCCGGTTTTTCCCATTTCCCCCATTTCGGCGGGCCTCTACCTATCAGCTAAGGCGGCACATCTATCATCTCCTAATTCTGCTGGTTTAATTGCCTCTTCTCTTTTTTGGGCAAACTCGCTTTTGTGAAATGACTGTCTACAACAACCCTTCTTACAACAGTACTTGAAGGGTTATAAACTGCTCGAAAGCATTTCTCTACTCAACTGATACTGTAATATGTGATTGTTACGACTTGTATTCAGAGCAATTGGAAATAAAGCGCCTTTCTTTCTTTATCTCTTTACGGTTGCTGCTTTACGTTTCCCTCACATAATGATAACTATCTCGTAGCGTAGCGGAGAGATAATGAAACTTACATAACTTCACCAGTATAATATTTGACATCCAGATGTAGATACTGCCCCTACTAGCCTTGTGTTTCAACACTTAAACTTATTCTTATAGCAATGTATAAGAGCAGACAGTGAGATGGTTGTTATGTATGACCAAAATATTTTATTTCGTTAAAAATCTGTGGGTGGAGTACATGTAATACCTTCAGTGCGGTGGGGGAGGTACCACGTGAAAAGGACGGTGGATTGCGGGATGCTCAAGTCGGAACGGGTTTCTTCAGAATCTCGAGAGATCCAGCGGTTTTCTGTGACTGACGTTTCTTAATTTTCCATTGTTTTATTAATCGTATCGTAGTGATTTTGATTCCTTAAATGCTGAACACCTTGGTTTGTCCCACTCTTGCGAACTTGAAATGTAGAGTCATCAATTCAGTTTTTATTATGTTTTGAAAAGCGCATGAATCTTATATTTTTTGTAAACTGCGTGCCCTCTGCGAAATCGGTAAGGCTCCGATTTTGCAGAGGACACGCAGTGTACAGAGTCAACTGAAGAAGCCCATTTTTGGCAAGTTTACTATGTCCTGTTCAATTTAAAAGAATCCATTAAATAGACTTCTTTCGCGCGATGTTTCAAAAATGCCGCCATCTGCGACGTTCTGCTCGAGCATGAAAGTTTCGCTGCATCCGCCGTAAATGCTCATCGCGATAGCTGGTATATAAGTGTCTATGGTTGCGGATTTAAGAAACTAAAATGTGTTGATTAAAAATGCATTCACAGACTTAAATCGAGGATATGCATATCATGCTTTAATAAAGAGCTCCGTAAATTAGGGGAGCTTTCTGTCTGGAGAAAAACTGTTCGTTTGACATTAAACGTCTGGTCTCCTTTTCTATAATATTTCATGTTGACTAATGACGCCAGCTTTCGACATATAATATTATGATGTAATATATTCGAATAGAAATTTTGGGAAAATTGTCGTTTGCTGCTGTTTGACACCTGATTACATGATCCTGGGAAATAGAGAAGAAGTCTCATTCAGAGCGATAGTAATTGTAATTCTCAGCTATTATCGTCATAAATAACTAAGGTAAAAGTGGCATCGGTATACATAATGAAAAGATCCTACAATTTACAAACTATGAGGTGTGTAGTTCATTTAATTTGTCAAATTGTTTGAAAACAGTATATTCAAAAATGCGTTTTTAAGATTGGGCAAATGACACGGCTGATCGTACTTTCTGTCCAATTATAAGGATTGGTCTGCTTTAGCCTGCTTTTTTATTGCACTTTCAGCACGATGTTCATAGGATTCGAGAACTGTGCAGTGTGCAGTGAACATTTCCAAAGAGAAGTGCTGTCTGGGGTTTTTCTGCTGAAATTTTCCAGCAACCTTCCGTTCACATCTGTAGACATTTTATCACTTTAAGCAATTTTGCATACAATGGAATAGTGGAATAATTTGAAATTAATGTTATGGCGCATTTTACTGTACAAACATTGCTTTATTTGGAAACCTTTTACTCATTAATTTAGTTAAGCAAGTCTTAGTAGCAGTACACGTCTGCTGCTTAATATTTACAAAAAATCGTATCCTACATAGACTGACTATTTACGCGAATCTAGAGTGGAGTCCACCTTAGAAGTTGAAATTCCTTGCTTTGCAAAATGCTTGGACGGGTTCAGTCAGCTTTGTGCCACGGAGCCGAGCACGCTTAGAAATGTTCCAGTAGAAACTACAGGAATCACTTTTGTAAATGATAAATCCAAAAGCTTTTGTAGAAAATACAGGTTACGTCCTGTAATTTCTACAGAACCTCATTGGTAGTTTTTACCAGATATACTTTGGTAGAATGAATTACAGATCACACATAACAGATACATGGAAGTACAACTTAGGCTAAAGTCTGACCAAAAAATCTTGGAACTGAACTGTGAGCACTTATAAACGCTTACAGTAAACCTTTGTAAAGTAAAGCAATTATAGTAAACCTTTGAGGTTAGTCTATGTCAAGTATATTATTTTTAGAAACCACAGGAGGAGGAGAAACCAGAAAAACCATCATATCCGGTCTATATCAGGTAACCGGATACCAAATCGATAAAAACGCTTCAGATACGGAAAGAGAACGCTAATTAATTCATACTCTAGTATATTGGTCCATGGCACACGACATTTCCGAAAATCTGGTCACATCTGGTCCACGTTCGGTAACCATGTCTAGGGGTCGATTCACAAAATGTACTTAAACGGCTTAACTTAAACGAAGTGGTTTTTGTGAAACCGATTTCTACTTAAACGGCTTAAACGACTTAAACGACTTAACTTAACTCGTTTAAGTAGACCCCCTTTCACAAAAAACCAGCTACTTAAACTTTAAGTAAAGTGGCGTTTCACAAATACAGGTATACTTAAACTCTCAGCGACTTAAACTTTAAGCCGTTTAAGTAGAACTGTTTTCATAAAAACTACTTAGTTTAAGTAGTTTAAGTAGACCGCTTAAATGCAGTTCAAAATCAGTCATTTTTAAGCTCCGTAGATTTACGGGGATTAAACGACTTAAACGAAAGAATGCGCATTTGAATGGCCATTTTAAAAGCTTCATAACTTACGCAATTTTGGGAGTTGAAAAGTCGTTCTTATATCGTTCGAAAGTTCTCAACGAGTACTTTAATTCTACAATACCGGTACAAGCGTAACTATTTTTAAAACCCGTTAATACTTCAGGTACTAAATTTTTTGTCCAATTTTAGCTTGTATCAGCTTCTAAATGAAAAAGAAGCCTTCTAAATGAACAAAGCAAAGCTTGATTTGCTTGGAAATGTTGTCCCAATTGAGAAAAAATTGTTTTTTTACACAATTAACAAGCTGACTTGCAGAAGATGATTTTGACTCAATGGCAATACTCTAGCGCTTGCTCTGGCTCTAGCACACAACAATTTTAGCATGACTAAAAAATTTTTGACATTTATAAGTAACAATTTCAGGTAGCTTATCGTGGTGATTCCTTTTGGCGACATCAACTTTGAACCATTAGTATTCACTTAATTCTGGGAGCGAAGAAGCCATCTTACATCAAAATGTGGCTGAACATTTTTAACTATACAATGAAATTAGTATTATTAACATTAATTAATTAATTAATTTAATTTAACTAATGATTTCTTGAAGAAGTGAAGTCTGAGATTTTTTACCGGCTAAAGTAATTTTTTGCCGAGGCATCTTTTACATCCAATCGATACCTCTGTCCAGTAGCTGGTGGACCATTTCTTAGTTATTATGAACTCATTTTGTAATGGAGAAATTGGCAAAATGTATGCGTAACCTGGATTTTGCCAACACTTTGTAACTTTGACAAACTATCGCTTTAGCCAAAAACGGCTGCGAAAGCAACCCTAATAGATAATTTTATATCCGCAAGTCTCGGGTTTTTGCTGCCATAATACGAATAATTTATGTAAAGGTGTGTCTGCTCACTGATTGGTCCACTTAAGCCTAAGGCCTACTTTTTAGTAATATATTAGTAATTTTATTAGTTGCATCAACCTAATTATAGTTAAATACACTGCACAAAGGAAACAGCAGCTGGTCCGTATCTTTTAAACTATAATTGCTGTTGAAAATTTTAGCGAAACAGACAAAATTTACAGTTTTCTCAAAATATTAAGCTTGTTTGCTCGTTAAACAATTTCATAAAAGATAGTCCTCGGGAAGACGTTTCTTGCGAAGCTGGAACTGGTCGCTTTTGTTTAGCTTTCCTACACTTGGAGAAACCCATGTTCAAAATTGTTTTCATGCAATTGCATGTGCAAATAGAACTATTGAACTCTGCGTAGTTGCAACAAGCACATTCCAAGCTTTAAAGTAATATCAGCACTATCGTTGAACTCCAAGAATTGAGTAATTTACAGTCTTTCAAAGTTTGCTGCAAATACCGGACCAGCCCCTTGAAACTACCATTTCGATGTTATTCGTTTCATTAAAAGTCGGCTTAAACGACTTAACTTAAACGACTTAACTTAAACTTCTTAAAAATTCGTTTCATAAATAAATGACTTAAACTACTTAAACTACTTAAATTAAGTCGTTTAAGTTAAGTCGTTTAAGCCACTAAGCCGTTTAAGTATTTTAAGTAGTTTAAGTCGTTTATTTATGAAACGAATTTTTTAAGAAGTTTAAGTAGTTTAAGTTAAGTCGTTTAAGTTAAGTAGTTTAAGTTTTTTGTGAAACGACCCTAGGTCACAAATGTCTAGGGTCGAAATTAGTTTGTATGAGAAAGTCTGTCCGATTTGGACCAAAATTGCGTGATCTATGGTCGTATCCGGTTCGAAGAGTTCGAAGTTCGAAGAAAACCGGAAAATCGGTTTTTCTGGTCTGATGCTCGGAATCGCGGATAGAAAATGTTTGTTTTTGGCACAATGAATATTTGGAGGCTACTTTCTTTTTAGCGGCGTCAAAGTAATTAAATGTCCGGTCGATTTCCTGTTCTGAGCTTTGAAATTTGAGATTTCATGGGCTATTATCTCAGCATCCGGTTGGTCCGGAAGTAAAATTATTTCATTCAAATGACATTTTGTCTATCCCTAGCAAGCATCAATCTCAATTTACTTCATATCTGCTGTAATTTTTGAATGATACGTTTTAAAAATGGTTCAAAAATAACTTATATTGTATGCGACAAACGTATGGGATCTAATCTCATGTCCGGTTTAACAATTAGACAAAACTAGCAAAATCAGGCCACATTTAAAACGCTATCATTCAGAAATTACAGCAGATATGAAGTAATTTGAGGTTGATACTTGTTAGGGATAGACAAAATATCAGTTTAATGACATAATTTTACTTCCGGGCCAACCCGATACTAAGATAATTGCCCATGAAATCTCAAATTTAAAAGCTCAGAATCGGAAATCGACCGGATATTCGATCACTTTGATGCCGGTAAAATGAAAGTAACCTCCCGAATATTCATTGTGCCAAAAACGAACATTTTTTATCCGAGATTCCGAGCACCAGACCAGAAAAACCGATTTTCCGGTTTTCTTCGAACTTCGAAATCTTCGAACCGGATACGACCTTAGACCACGCAATTTTGGTCCAAATCGGACAAGATTTCTCATAGACTAATTTCGACCCTAGACATTTGTGACCTAGACATGGTTACCGAACGTGGACCGGATGTGACCAGATTTTCGGGAATGTCGTGTGCCATGGACCAATATACTAGAGTATGAATTATGTAATTAGCATTCTCTTTCGGAATCAGAAGCCTTTTTGTCGACTTGGTATCCGGTAACCGGATATAGACCGATATGATGATTTTACGGACTCTCCTCGTCCCGAGGTTTCTAAAAATGTATACGTTATATAAACTAACTTCAAAGGTTTACTCAGGACAAGTGCTTACAGTTCGGTTCCAAGATTTTTTGGTCAGACTTTAGTATTCGATACAAACGAAATCTGTGGTTTTCACTGGTTTACATGTTTACTGTACAGGTTGTTACTCGATACGCTGATAACGCAAACTGTGTATATAAGGGTTTATATGTGTTATATTATTATTTTATATTTTATATTTATATTATGTTATATTTATATATATATATATATATATATATATATATATATATATATGTGTTCATAGTTTTTGAAGACCGAAATGTTTTGAATGTTTCCAAATTTTCTGTTTTTCAACACCCCGTGCGTCGCTTTTGTAACGGCTGGTCTCTGCAGAAAATATTTTGGGAGCGACCGCCCCAGCACCTGCCCACCATTTTCCATTAATAGGTTGCTCCAATGAAAATTACAAGTTTTGTCTTGTAAAAAACTAAATGTTTGGTATCTGATTCAGGACTGTCGAAAAGCCGAACAAAACTACAGGTTTCTTCATTATTTTCGACAGAAAAATCCTGTAATATTTACTGTTCGAGAGAAGCCTGTAAAAAATAAATAAGTTACTTTTGTGGAAAGTCCTCCTCCGTTGCTTGTGACCAGACGTTGGCCCATTACCCCTACCTACCTAGCCTGTAGCCTGCCTACCTACCTACCTACCTAATCTGCCTGCCTACATACCTTACAGATCTACGCTACTCGTCCGCCCGAATCTAATGTTTTTTGTATTTTAATTTCATTATATTTTAGGGTTTTCCTTATACACACAAACTATATGAAACAAATATGTACAGGTAGCCCAAAAGAGGACTGTTGGGATAAGGAGGGGGGATAGAGGTGGAGGTTAAGTTTGGATCCAAGGGTATGTGCAAAACTGCCAGTAATAGGAATTTCCTTCTGGTAAACCATCCGAAGGTCTAACAAATCGGGTCCTTCTAAAACACCCAGAAATGATTTGGGTAAAAGAGTAAAAGAGACTGCTAAGTTTTAATGAGAGGGTGATTTTGAAGCTAAGAATAAATTCAAACAAAAAGGAATTTATTTCAGATAGCATAATTTTTAACAAACAAATTAGAAAACAAGACGGTGTACATAATATATAATTATCCCCATAGCCAATTATCCAACCTTTAACCTTCGCATTCTCAAATCCCTTGAATTTCGGGAAAGTGATGAAATGAAGTGACCGAAAATGATGAAAATTCCCTGTCTTTATTATTGGCTGAACTAATTTGCATATTACGGAAATTCAGAATTTCTAATTTGCATATTAATTCTGAAGTTCGTATAGTTTCCGAACAAGGACAGTTCCACAAAATACTCACTCTTTTGAAAGCGCGCGCCCTTGCCGCCGTCCACACAGCCAGTAGTACATAATAAAACAAAATTAGTACACGAACGGAACCTAAAACTGCATCTCCCATTCGCGGACACCTGCCCGAAGCCGACAACACTATACACTACTGGCCACCAGGGTATTCGCCTCTGGGTCCCCACCAGTGTCCCCGAGGAGCTGCCCGCCTCCGGGCCAAAGCCTCCGACAAGTGCGATAGCACCGGGACCCCCTGCTGAAACAACCAAGACCAAAACCAGTAACCCAACAAACACCAAGAGACTACAGAACAGCTGGGACAAGCAAACTAGCAGAACCCACCTCAGCCAACACTAGAACCAATCAACCGAAGTCGCAGTCGTCGTTAGGGATTGCCACGCCAATCTAGACATGACCAAATTCGAGTATATGTGAACCAATAAGACCTGAAATTGGCCATGTATTTTGAAATTCCGCATCATTGCTTTTAGATTACACAGGCGGCTGTGTGTTTAATAGGTATGTACTCATTGTTTACTCGGCGTATGCTCCGTGCTTACTCGGTGTTCACTCGTTGTTGACTCGGAGTCACTCTTACCGAAAGTCAATAAAAGCGGCAAGGTTAATAAAAACAGGAAACAAAATCAATAAATTCACGAGCGACGAAGTTAGCGGGCACCAAGTCTATGAATCTTACTTTGCAAGTTAGGAGCAAACATGTCTAGAGGTGATTGCAATAAACCTTATCAGTGTGGATAATGTGGTCAGATGTTCACTACAGCATTTAATCTACAGCCTCATGTACAGAACATTCACATTGCAAAACCATACTACGACGATACTGAGTCAGATGCAAGCGCGGTGTCTTCAAGGAGGAGTGATTCTGGCAGTACAATAAGACCGATTGGTGAATTTTTTGGAACATGCTTGTTCGACAGGCTGTGGAGAATACGAACGACGAATGTCCCGCAGATTAACCCAAGAGTGTTCTGCAGATGGCAATACCGCTTGTACATCTGAAGTTGAGGACAATGCACTAAGACCATTAATTAGGGCGGAGTTAAGCAGGCTCAGCTACACTCGTATCTAACGTTCCCAAATAGATCCCGACGACCCATTCATTGAAAGGGTTATGGACGATCAAGCAGACTACCAGCATAAATTTTCGAGCGAGAAAGAAGCCCAAAAGCGAGCAATTAAAACAAACACTGACCTGGGCACGGTGGTATTGACCTGGAAAAATCCCAAGGCGACGAGGAAGATTAAGAACAACTAAGATTAAAACATATAAATGAACCAAGAACGGAGCAGATTCGGAGTACGCTCGGTGTATGATAGGAGTAAACTTGGAGCTATTTCGGAGTGACTCGGAGCATGAGCTTATGGTAGCCAGCCAAGAATCTGCAACTAACAGATAAGTGGCACAAAAGTAAAAATATGAGTACCGTTAACAGTGAATGCGAATAGTACATCAGGAGTAAGAACGTATAATTGATAGTATAGCGGACGTAATTGCAGTATGCTAAAGGTACTGACGGTAGGGTTTAAAAAGGCATATAAAGGGCTAAAAATTTGCCTAGCGTCAGTTGGCCTTGTTTCTGTCGTCGCGAACAGTCTGTTATAGAAGCGCTCTCTCAAAATGTACTGTCGGTGTTGGTTTAGTGTGAACGTAACGAAGTGGATATTTGGAACTACAGTGTGGAAGTTTCCTTGTTCGAAAACTATACGAACTTCAGAATTAAAATGCAAATTAGAAATTCCGAATTTTCGTAATATGCAAATTAGTTTAGCCAATAAATATGGGAGGGAATTTTCATCATTTTCGGTCACTTTTTCATTTTATCATTTTCCCCAAATTCATGGGATTTGAAGATGCCAAGGTTACAGGTTGGTTAATTAGGGACGCGGATAATTATATATTATGTACACGGTCTTGTCTTCTCATTTGTTTGTTAAAAATTAAACAATCTGCAATAAATTCCTGTTTGCTTGAATTCATTTTTTCAAAATCACACACTCAACACGAACTTTGCCATTTTAAATTTTACTCTTTCCTAGCCAAATTTCCATAAAAGTGGCGACCGTGTACATATGAGTAGATTTTAAAGGGGATCCACCATCCTATAATCTTGGGTGCCTAACTTGACCAGCTGACCCATGTTCAAGTCAAGCTAAGGCTTCTTATCAAATGTTTTTAAACATTTTCCTTTATAAAAGAGGGGATAATTCCTCCTTCCATTTTTTTGTTCTAAAAATGATTAAAATGTTTGCACTTTAAACTGTTTTTGCACTTTGCACTTTACGTTTGTATTATTTTCGATTGATTTTGGAAGTGTTCCAAGATGGTATCTGCTGGATCAGTCGTCGTGGCGTTCAGGTCATGGCTGGATGGTCCTGGAGTATCCATCGGCCTAAGATGTCTTTAGGAATCCGGCCTTGGGTTTGGACCTCATTGCCTGTTCCATCGGATTCTCACTTAATCAGGTCGTAATTCTTTTTTTAGTTCTTTTGCATTTGATTTAAAATTAGATTTATTATTTGAATTTGTATTGGAACATTCACATAGTTTCTTTTGATAAGGAACTGTCGGTAATCCTTATCCCGGGATCAGGATTCCTGGGATTCGGATTTCTGCCTGTTTCTCCCCTTAAATTTATGAGTAGGAACAGTTTAGTAGGTTAGTATTCTGTAATTCTGTTGTTCATTGTGTTTAAAAACGTTGTCGGTTCACACACTTATATTTGTTCTTTGTTCTAGTTTGCTCTCTATCCTTCCTCGTAGAGCGTAGAGAGTAGGCGTCTCCCCATTTTGCGCCTTGGTCGGTTGATTGATTCTAGTGTTGGCTGAGGTGGGTTCTGCTGGTTTGCTTGTCCCAGCTGTTATGTGGTCTATTGGTGTTTGTTGGGTTGCTGGTTTTGATCTTGGTTGTTTCAGCAGGAGGTCACGGTGCTATCGCGCTTGTCGGGGGTTTTGGCCCACAGGCGGGTGGATCCCCGGGGACACCGGTGGGGACCCAGATGCGAATACCCTGGCGGCCGCTGGGTTTTGTCTGACGGCAGTGAACAGTGGCCTTTGGTTTATGAACTTTGTTGCTGGTTTTGGAGTTCCCACAGTCGGTGCTGGTTTGAGGTGTCGGGCCTGCTAAGGCATTGGGAGGTCGTCTGATTGTGATCTTCGTTGCGTTCTTTATTTTCGGTCCTGTATTTTATGTCCTTTATTTTATGTTTATTTTATTTTATGTATTTTAGTTTATCTTGTCTGTCTGTCACGGAGATTTCGGTGTTGTTTTACACGTACCCCTTAAGCCAGTAGTGTGTTGTGATGTCGGCTTCGGGAATTTATAATAATTAATAATTTAGGGATAATTAAGGAAGGAAACTTTAGTTATTTTCGGTCACTTTTTCATTTCATCACTTTTCGAAATTCATGGGATTTGCAGAATGCCAAGAATAAAGGTTGGTTAACAATTGGGGATGGGGATAATTATATGTTATGTACAATTCCATAATTGCGCCCAGCTATGTCACCACGCAATAAGCAATTAACAATGGGAGATCGGCGACATTTAGATTTGATAACCTTCGGATGGTTGACCAGAAGGAAATTCCTATTACTGGCAGTTTTGCACAAACTGTGGGAACCAAGCTTCGCCTCCACCTCTGCTCCTCCCTTATCCCAACAGTCCCGTTTAGTGCTATCTGTACATACATCTGTACAATAAAACAAAAAGAATTGGGATGTTGAAACTGTAGGGTATACAATGATAAAGTGTTTCATTAGGGTAGAAAGCAGCGGAAGATAACGACAAAAGGTTTTAGGGAGTGGGCATGAAATATGTCAATGCAATGATTGAGGTGCGAAAACTGGATACTATACTTCTTGCATCAGATTAACAAACGTCAGGAGATTTCTTAGAAAAGGTATAAGTTCTCGAAACGTTTTGAAACAAGAGCCTATTATGGGCTGAGTTAATGATTACAAAACTACTTCAGAAAGCTAATAATCAATGTAAGTGTAATCTGGCCAAACTTATATACTCCATACATACTATGATTCCAAGAAAATATGAACGGCAGTGTTGTTAGAATTGGCTGTATGTGTACAGGGAAGGACATTCCAGAGCTGGTGTAATTTAGCTGAAACTTACCTAAGTAGAATGTTATTTAGTCTTATCCGTTTCTCCAACAATTTATTTACAGGTTGTTTTCATTTCACAAATTCATCGGATTCCGCGAAAGATGAGACACGTGTTTCCATATTCCATTGTATCAGTTATATTCATGTCGTTGTCCCATGTAATTTCTCATCTCTATCTACAACAGGAAGCCTCCAATCCCCGCGAAAAACAAAATGCTGCACAAATGCTGAAGCAAGCCAAAGTTATCAATGAGTCGTACTACATGAAAATTATACAAACCAGGGGACTTATACCGACAGTGGACCCCTGGATTCAGGAGCACTTTTCTGATTTTCCCAAAGCCGACACTATTGCTAACACGTGTGTAGTAATGACGGTCATTTACTGCATAATCCTCAGCTGGAATCTTTGGGACGCCAGACCGGTCGTATCCATTCTAACTGGTGAGTATCAACTGGAACAAATCCATAGTCAGATCCGAGATACTAAACTTATTGTGGGTGTCAGGCGCAGCTTCTCAAAAATTTTAAAGTGCCATAGCATTTGCAAGGAATCATGTAGAGTCACAATTGTATATTATATATATATATATATAATAATAATAAAACAGTTTATTCAGCAAACATTTACAATACAGTAAGAAACAGTTTACTGAAAGGGTGAATACAGAGCTGCAAAACAACTTCTTACGTATCACCAGTGCATATATATATTAGTCAATAAAATAGTCCAAGCAAAATAAAACTTGAAGAAAACATTACAGTAAGAAACATACACACTACAAAAAAATTGCCAAATCATGTGCACCATCTGGATACATCAAATGATTGAAGTTTACATTTGAAAACATCAAGTGAAGTGGCACTCACGATATATATATATATATATATATATATATATATATATATCAGAATAATAAAGAGTCAAAACAGACACCAGTCCACGGATCCACGGGGGATGCATAGATATCAATGAGAATAGGAAAATATCAAAACGTGGACACCCAGAAATCTAACCAACCTTAATCACGGTTTCGAAACCGACGTCGTCCCTTCATCAGGCGACTCCTGGCTGTCACTCGCTGCAAAGATTCCTGGGGGGCTATAGGATTCCGTATTCGAATGGGAGGGCAGACTGAAGGTTCGGGGGACAGGGGGGCACGTTGGACACTTCCGGGAGGAAGGGGACCTGGGAAAGCTGGGAGGGTGCTCCTGTGTTCAGTAGAATGGATGCTAACAATGTCAAACTCGTATGGTGGGGACTTGCTGAAACGAAGGATATGTTCCCAATTTAAATTGAGAGGATAGTCCGTACAGAGTTGGCTAATCCACTGTTTTTATTTCTTCTTTCTGATGTTCTCATCTGTTGAACAGTCGATCACAGACACCAATAAATTAGTTAAATCGTGACAATGATCTCTGAAATTACAAGAGAGCGGTTTGTTTAGCATCCATTCTACGAATATCATATCTGTGTCCGTTAAGTTGCAGGGACAGAGAGTTTCCTGTTTCCCCAACGTACTGGGAGCTGCATCCTTTTATTTCCGCCAGATATATAATTCCCGCGCTCCTGCAGTCAAAATTTAGGCCAGTCACAGAGCTTCTGATGCTGGAGCCATATTTGATGTTAGGGCAGAGTGCGCAATTTCGGCTGCCACACTTAACGGTCCGGTGTTGATAGGACCCGGGCCGCTCAGTTATTTCCATAGAGCCGGGAGGTGGTAATCTGGCCCTCACAAAGACATCCCTCAGCTTACGTGGAGGTCGCCAAAATAAGTTAATCTTGACATTGAGGCCACTAAGAAAATGTTCATAACGTTTCAATATATCAGTAACACAGTTAAGGTCATGATTATATGGTAAAATAAGGAAAAATGACTTGGTTTCGCCGTCGGGGTCAGGTTGGGTCTTGGGGATAGCAAATCGGGCCGGTTGAAGGACAGGGCTTTAGTAATGCGTCTGTGTACCTTCTCTCTTGGATAGCCCCTCTTGACCTGGTCTTCTTTCAGATGGAGGCACCGTAATTTCCCCACATCAGGTTCTGAACAGATGCGGCAAATTCTGAGAGCCTGGCTGTAGGCTGTCGGCAGCTTGTGCTGTACCGGATGACAGGACCAAAAATGCTGGTATTGCCTGGTGTCGGTAGGCTTAACATAGAGATCAGTCACAATTTTTCCATTCTTTAGTTCTACGCATACGTCTAGGAAATTGACTTTGGTTTCGCCATAATTAACCTCCAGCGAACTGGTGCATTACTGGCCCTAAAATTGCTACTAAAATTTTCGCAAGTGCATTGCCTGCAGATTGCATAATCTGTGTAGCGTGAACCGGGCTTTAATAGCGTCTAAAGCCGTAAAATGGGCAACATCTAAACAGCATATAATACTGAATATAGCATTAATATTGAAAATTTTCAGCCTTGAATATCCGATCAGTCGTGCTGCTGATATTTGGAGGCGCCAGACCAATTTTGGGCTTCGAGGATTCATGTCGATGGATCGACTCATCCTTCTACAGCATCATGGAATCCACCATTACACAGTATATGTCATACGCCACAGGGAAAGATTTCGTCTGTGGTGACTTTACGGTCTCTGGCCACATCATTGCATGCACTGTTGCGTGCGCTAACTCACTGTCATTAGTTTCCTTTATAATACTGTCATTGACAGCTGCAAGCTTAATCCTGTGCAAATATCACACTGTAGCAGACGTCGCTGCAGGAATTCTGCTGGGAGTAATAGTGAACGGAATGGTTACGCGATACAGGGAATGGTTGCCCTTTTGTTTGCGGGGATGCAAAAGACTACTCCAAATAGTGCTGGCACCCTGTCCATTTCCAGAAACGCTGTTTCAGGTATGCCACGCAGGAACCGTCCGAGCAGCCAAATGATGGCTACTAGATGATTACTAAACAAAGGCACAGCACTGAACAATGAACAAGAACCAGGCTGGAATATGGGTTTGAATCTGTGAACTGTTTTAAATAAATTGAGAACATTTTTATCAATTAATAAACCAGCTGTGATTTGATTTTGGTATGAAAACAGTTGCAGAGATTTGATGCAGTTCCATCTTCTGTACTGCTGATTCGATGCATAAAAAAATCAAAAGTCGCATCAGAAGTGTTTTGATTCGGTTTGAATCGAAAATCAAAAACAACAATACAGTGCAGCCAACAAGAAGCTTATGAATGACTTCATACTATTAGCAGATGCAAAGCATAGCATAATGACATACGTATAAAGAATTATTAGGACACGAATAAAAAATTCAAAACATATTCTAGTGATGGCTGATTCCAAGAGATAGAGAACATTGCATTGATTTAATTCGAAGAAAATTGTATTCAAATTAAGCTGACGATGCAATAAACACGTTGCAATGCGATATAATAATGACAAAAATATTCAGTTCTTGCTAATTTCAAATGTAACTTCCCTTTTCTTTCCATCTTTATGTATCTGGCACTTAGTTACAAATTGACTCGTTTTGCAATTAAATTTGTTTAATTGTTTCATCTAGTTGTTGTTTTTATACATTTCAGTATTTCTTTTTAAATGGAATCAAAAGTGGAACTCAGGATCATGCCAATACTTGTTAGAACAAAAGTGTAAACGTATTTTGAACTTTTTCGGCAATTATAGAAAATGTGTAGTATCATTTATACTGTATGTAGTGCGTGTTGCCAATAAAATACTTGAATCGGAAAAATCGGTAAATAATTTTAGCTCGATGCTAAAATTTTAAAAGCACTAGCACTGGGAGGAGAGGTTAAATGAGATAGACCCCGAATATCCTTACAAAATTTTGGTGACAACAGAATTTTTGACATGAAATTGTGATAATTAAAGCAGTTAACTGCTGGCAATCGGTGGATTGCTAAACAGTATAATTCTGGCAATTAGAATTCTGACCATCAACTGACTATGGAAAGACTCATGATTATGAAGTGGGAAAGTATTTCGCAATCGTAAATTGATACAATTAAAATAATATTTCAAATCAAGTACCTATGCTTTCATGCCGAAAATAAGGCACATTAGACGTGGAGTTACCTTCACAACAGTTCATGGTTATTTTCAAGATTTGAAGAAATTTATCTTAAAGATAGCATCCCATCTCACGAATACACATTACCGCATCGATAAATAAAATACATACCAACACTCTTGTAATTTGGTATCTTGCAACATTAAGGATTTTAGAAGGACTTTGGGAAGTTTTCTGAAAAATTCACGAACTGACTCATGAAATTGGAATAGGTGGAGGGCAATAGTAGCTACTCTAGCTACTGCGTATACAATCCTGGCCTGTGGATATAGGGTTGCCTGTTTAGTATGGGGTGTGTGTGTGACTAAAGTGGCCGCAGATTTGGCGGTGGAAACGACAAGCTTTCGGTTGAGAGTGTGCGGGACCATAAATGGTAGGTATTTTTTGTTCTTTTCCATAACTGACGGGTTAAGAAGCCAATGCAAAATGCGGTTACATCGAACGCATAACTGACAATTGGAACTTCTTCAGGTCGTGTAGGGAGTTCGTTAATTAATTTTTTGTACCTGTATGTCTTATTTGTTAGCTTAAGGATTTTCGTTTGTAGGAATTGGTTGTAAATGGGAATGCTGGATACTGTGGGTGGGATCTGTTTCATTGAACGTAGTGGGTGTTGCTGTCGCCCTTCTCGGCACACTGATAGTTGTTCCGTGTTTGTCTGTTTTTGTCGTATCGTGTGGGGAGGGTTTATTGTGTGTGGCAATGTATGATCCGTGGCAGTCGATTGGTTTCGTTCGTCTGTTGTGGTCTAAAAATAGTAGCGCACCTGGTGGCACCAAAGTCTACCGGGATGCGCGGTGGTATGCCGATGTTTATACTACTTTCACTTTCCTGACTGTTCGTTTTATTACTAACGTGTTAACCTAGTTTGTGAAATCGCCAAATATTAGCCTTCCAAAGTGACCAATCTCGTGGTTCTCCTATTAATGTGATCGGGGCAAGAAGGGGGATTTTGTGGTTTATGGGAAAACTTTCATGCATCTTGTGATGCTAAGCCTATGTAGATGTTAGTTGAGTTAGAATTAAAGTCATTGTTTTGCAAATAATCAAGATAAAAATTATACATTGCTATCCTTTAGGTTGAATATGACTCATCAGACATGTCACTATGTCGGAAAATAACAGTTGGTGAGTTGTGTTGCGAAGGCAGGTGGATAGGTTGGCCCTGTAGTTTTCTTCCATTCTGCCTGTCGTTCAAGGTAGTTTCTTTGCGTCTCTTTCAATCTATCTGGTTGCGTAGTAGTTTTGCTTCTGTTTTTGATTTACAATAAATAACCAAGTTTCTACTGCACATATCGTCTTTTGCGCTCAGTTTTTAGAAAATACATATAAAACAGTATGCAATTGTTCGAAATAAAACTGTGACAGAGTTACTCAGGTTCAAAGTAGGAAAACTTGAACATTCAGACGATGAGCACTGCAAGGTTAGATGGAGGCCGAATGCAATCGTGAACAGGGTTGACCGATACACCAAAATCTAATATTTTAGTACAGAGCGGTTCAAGGCAAGCTACCCAGTCGTTCAAATCGCATGCTTGAGTGTTGCACTGGCCTAAAACTTTTGGAGGACTGTCTAGTATAACTTTAACTCATTATGGTTTGCAGAAGCAGCGCTTTAGACCGATGAGCAAAATTGCTCTAGATTCCATTAGCTATTGATTGATATTCAAAAATTGGTATTTCTTACCTATTTCCTTATTGCTCATTTATTGTCAGCCAACAAAATTCACGAATTTAACAAGCTAAACAATGCACTAATGTTTAAGCATAGTACATCGATAACAAGTACAAATTCATATAGTGTCACATCACATTATTAACCGACGATGGTCAAGTTGGTCCTAGTATAGACTGCAGATACTTGATCACCAGCTTCCGCAGTAGAAACACGTGAAACCAACCAAAAACGGACTTTGAACAATTTCTGGAGGCAGGAAATTATAAAATTTAACACTGCTACCACTAGAAAAATTTTTGCGGACGTCTAGCCGAGACTGGGTTGAACACAATTTGAGTAGGTGTCCTCTGGTTATTGATAAGTTACTGAAGCTAAAAAATCGTCAAAATTTAGTTCAATTAAATTATTATAATTTTATATAACAAAACTAAGTCTTTATGTGCACGCCTAGTTTGCAGGGTTCGTAAATTTTAATATAGCAATCGTTGCATGTAACTTAAATTACTAAACCCAGGTAAGCGCCGGATGGAAAATCTTTGCACCCTTTCAAGCATAATAATATCCCTTTGCCGGTACGGGTTCTAAACTTCACTAGCATATTCCAATTTTGATCTAACAGACAGAAGAAAAAGATCTGTGCTGAATGTGTTTATAAATTAGGTTAGCCATTTTGAAACCAGATTTCACTAACTGCTCTATGTGCTTACTAAATGTTAAATCAGGTGTCATGTCATCAATAACCTAAATCTTTAATCTCATTTGTTTCTAATTCATTTCTAATTTTTTTGGTTTGAGCCAAACCAATATCCAAATTTTCTATTTCTATGCCCAAGAAAAACATATTGCATTTTTCAAAAGCTATTTTAAATTTGCTTGCAGAACTCCAATTTGTAATGCTATTAATGTCAGATTGAACAATCTTCGATGTCATTCATAAATATAAGAAAAAGGCAAGCTCCAAGAATGCTTCCTTGAGGCACTCCGGAAGTTATATTTGTCGTTTTCAATTTTACTCCATTTATTTGCACAAATCGGCGACGATTTTGTAAACAACTTGTTATCCACTAGAATAACTTTACACTTATTCCGTATCATTTCAGTTTATGAGACACTGAATCGAAAGTTTTTGCTATGTGAAGTTGTAAAATAATTAATTAATATTAAAATTAAAATTATTTGATTTGTCCAAAAGTAACAAGTTTTCGATGCCAGAATACGAAAATGGGCTTATATCTCACGAAAGAGAAAAGCTAGAAAGTTGCTTCAAAAAGCACAAGCGGAGGGCACAACCGGATCTTTCGAGTGAATATAGTATAACTATGCAGCTTCCGTCCAAGTGCCATAAATTGACAAAAACTTTTCTAAATGGAAGTGTCGAATTTTTGAGGTGGGATTGCGCAGAGGATATCAGAACGCTAAACAGACTTAGTTGGAAACGTCTCATTCAATTTTATATTGATTTGAGCTGTCAACCAACGATACGTGCCCAAAAGGAATCATTACCATCAATCAGCTGTTTGTCCAGAGATTAGCAATAGTCTATGTAAATCTCTATACTTGATTCAGTCATCTCTAGTGTCATCTCGAGTTTCCGCGACGAACGCCCGGTTTGGAAGAGCTGCTGGCACGTTCAGACAACTGAAAAGGCATGTGTTTCGCAGAAACAATCCATCAATTTCTTTGAAAATAAAGATCTACAATGCCGCTGTTTCATCTGTCTTGCAGTACGAAATTGAAACGTGGCCCCTAGCGAGGGCAGATATTCGCAATCGCAGGATGTAAATTAAAATGTCGTCAACTTAATGCAACTCCAACACCACATGCATTGAATGTTGCTGCAATGAGCCAGCACTGTAAGCCACAATTCGAATGTATACCATATTGCCAGAATGGACCGTTCCCTTCACGTATGTAGGAGTAAGTGGTAAAGCGACTGTTAGGGCCTTTGAAAAGGTAAATGTTTCCGAAATTATGGTAGTAATTTTAAACTAGAAGTGGCAGTGAGCTGAACATGACGGACGGAAAAGGTCTCTGTGGCCACTTCTGTTCCTCAGCCATATTAATGTTAATAATGCTGATAAAAAGTAATGCTGTTGAAATTAGCAAACATTCAGTCATACATTAGAGTGAGCCAGTCGGAAGTTTTTGAGATTTGAGAGGTTTCAGAATCAAACTGGGCTTGGTGGTTTTCCACTTTCTTACCTGAGAACTCAGACTCTCCCCCAAACTCTTTTTTTCTCATGGCCTGTCCGAGTGAACCTTTTAGATTTTAGGCCATTTTGAACAAATAAGTTTTTTCAAAATTACTGCCAAATCTTACAGACAATTTCGGTTTATTCGTACTCAATCGATACACCGTCCAATTGCGCATTTTTTCAATTCCTATTCGCTGGACATCGTTGTTTAAGCTAGAAAATTCGCCGAAAGACCATTTTGGCAAAATTGCGATTATTTTGTTTTGAACATTGATTTCTCAAAAACTACGCAATGGATTCACGTGATTTCGGGCTAGATGAAAATTCGCCCTATTGCAGAGGGACGTTTTTCTTGGTTTAAGCTAAAACATCTCCAGTTGTGAGAAAACTGAATAGAAAGTTGCGAAATTTCGTGTTATCGCGCATTTGCTGGATTTTCTGGAGTACTGAGACTTGTTGAGCCAAATCCAAAAAAATTCCTTCGGCCCACTTGTCCTTCATATCATGGCACAAGAAGAAATTTTGGCCGATCCTACAGTTTTGAGAAATCGACGTTCAAAGATTTTTGGTCTATATTCACTCTGTCAGATGTCAGCATGTCGGAAATCTTTTGCTATTTTTGCCAATTTTGCAAGTTTCGTAAGCTCATGTTAATGCACAGATTATAAGCTCTAAAACTATATGTATAAAGCTCTTTCCATCCAACTCCCAACATTGCGAAAGTTATAGCGTTTCGAAAAATCACCACAAAAGCACTGCACAAAAGGATGCCAGCACCTTAACAGAACAAGCAAACAATTAGACGCCCATACGCGCCAAGGTCAGTATATAATCGGGGGGGGGGGGAAGGGCACCCAGCAGTGATTTTTTACAATAACCATCCGAGCACTTTTCAGAAGATTTTAGAGTTTTATGAATATATATATCAGCAGGAGGTACTCGCAACCGGCAACCATACTTGTGCTTGTCTCACACCCACAACCTGGAGCTAACCCCCAGAGGGGTCCGTCCGCCCCCCGGAATCCGTATATTTCCGGTTTTTTGGGGCTAAAAGCCAGAAAAATCCGGTTCCCCCAAATTTCCCTGCACATCTCTGCTCGCAATTACTCGCGCGGACCTTGCGGGTAGCCAAAATTGGTATTTCCCGTGTGTACCCGCGGCCAACTTCCAAACTTAGTGTCTACGGTGAACTTCAATCTCAAAGTTTTTGGTCGGAGTGGCAGTGATATATGTTAGAACTTTCTCAGTTTCCAAAGGCTATATAGTTAGGGTGAAGGGTCTTTCCCAATATCCCCCCCCACAGCTCTGATGAACTACCGAAGAAGCACAATTTGACTGATTGAGCTGAAATTTGGTGGAGGTAGGTTTTCGGACCTGCTGATTTCAAAAATGCAACAATTTTAAAATTTTAAAAAATGTTTAAAAATTTAAAAAATTTTGTTTGGTAGGGTGGTAACCAAGGAAAACCGAAAAATTTTTTGAAAAAAATTTTGCTAAAAACTTTCGTACAGGGGTTTTCTGGGGTGCCGGTCACGAATCTGAAATCAGTTTTTCGATTCAGCTTTTCGTTAGCTCAGGATAAGCTTACATCGTCAGCTTAAACCTTTAGCTAATAATAAGCTAACGAAAAACTGAATCGAAAAACTGATTTCAGATTCGTGATCGGCACCCCAGAAAACCCCTGTACGCAAGTTTTCAACAAAATGTTTTTCAAAAAATTTTTCGGTTCCCCTTGGTCCCGCCTTACCAAACTAAAATCTTTAAATTTTTAAAAAATTTTTAAATTTTTAAAATTTTTGCATTTTTGAAATCAACAGGTCCGAAAACCTACCTCCACCATATTTCAACTCAATCAGTCAAATCGTGCTTCTTCGGTACTTCATCAGAGCTCTGGGGGGGTGGGGGATAATGGGAAAGACCCGTAAGTTATTGTGATTTTAATTTATATCTCATTTAATTTGACTTTTACTTTTGTATTTATCTTTATCCTAATCTATCCTAATTGATTGTTCAATATCGGTAAGGATATCACAAGGATGTCAAAATTCCTGTTTTACCTAGTTTGAAGGGGTCTTGTCTCGTTTACCCCCCCCCAGTACTCAAAATCCTTAAAACTTGACCAAATGAGCTCAAATTTGGTGTGGGTATGTTTTCGACCACGCTGAGTTCAAATATCGCAAAATTTTTCGATTTCGCGAAATTCGAAATTTTTCGATTTCTAAGGGGGGCCAAGGGAAACCGAAAAATTTTTTGTCTTCGATTTTGCTGAAAAGATGTATATAGGGGTTTTCGGGGTCGTAGAACACGAATCTGAAGTCCGTTTTTCGATTCAGGTTTCCGTTCGCTCAGTATAAGCTAAAGCTTTAAGCTTAAGATGTAAGCTTATACTGAGCGAACGGAAACCTGAATCGAAAAACGGACTTCAGATTCGTGTTCTACGACCCCGAAAACCCCTATATACATCTTTTCAGCAAAATCGAAGACAAAAAATTTTTCGGTTTCCCTTGGTCCCCCCCCTTAGAAATCGAAAAATTTCGAATTTCGCGAAATCGAAAAAATTTGCGATATTTGAACTCAGCGTGGTCGAAAGCATACCCACACCAAATTTTAGCTCATTTGGTCAAGTTTTAAGGATTTTGAGTACTGGGGGGGGGGGGGTAAACGAGACAAGACCCGTTTGAAGTGGCAGGGAAGTTTTGGTATCGGCTTTATGGATTACTGAAAATTTTGGTATAGGTTTCATGGATTACGGCCCATTTGTGTTGCGGCGTCGTGGATTATGCAAGTTTTCTGTCTGGTCGCAGTGGATTACTGAAAGAATTGTTCTGGTTGTTGTGGATTACTGTTGTATGTGGTTTGAGATCTAAGGATTACTGTCCAGATTAGGGTTGTTGTTATGGATTATTTACACAGTTTTTGTGGTATCGTTGGATTATTCTTTAATAATAGAGTTGAGGTTAGGATTGTTGTGTGTATTCAGAGATAAACTGTTTTGAGCAATTAGATTTGAGGTTACGGATTGTTAGTGGCATAGAGAAATGCTTTTGAGTAATTTGTTGAAGATAAATTGTTTAGTTGTAAAAAATAAATTAAGTGAAGACTGCGGCTTAGGCTTAGGGTTTGGCTTTGGCTAAAGGCTTAGTCTCATTTCTGATACTATTTTAGTCTATTTGTATATAAATGAACTGAAAAGATAAGTTTCTGTTGCTTAATTTTAAATTTAGAACATTAATTGTAGCAGCATTGGTTTGGGGAACGCATTTCCTGTGCGGTCCACTGAATGCGTCCATATTGTTGGAGCTCAATCGTGCTCAGTGGAGCGTGCAGGGGGTGCGGTCTTCGAATTGACCTTATTATGTTTTACGAGCAGATATATGAGCTTTTATATCTTCACTCTCTCAGTAGGGCAACTACAAAAGGGTTCTTATGAATTTGTAGAATGTTTTTTGTAATGCAATGACTTCATTCTTTCACAGAGCTCCTTCGGAGAAACAGTACAACTGGTAGTGACAAGAAGTGACAGACCGACCACATAGTTTGTTATTACTATGGGTGCCTTTACTTATAGATTAGCTTTTGTTCCTCTTTGGTTTCCATCATCTGAACTTGGAATAACTAATTGGAATGCAAAATAGAATTTCCGGCAGTGACGAAAGATCCTGTAGGACCCCTCGGCGCCGGGGGTTACCGGGCGCCCAGTAAGATGTTTAACAGAAACAGAACCCAATATGAAAGCTGCTTTCATTTAGGAATCAAAAACTTTTTAGATGTGGGACTCGAATATTTAATAATCCAAAATTATGTCAAGATTATGTCAATTATTATGCTACTACTTGAAAGGCAGATTTTCCGACTTTCCTATTTGAGAGCTCGCCCCCTTTTCTGCAGCCAACTTTTCAATTAAGCTTTGCGAGCAAGCTATTAATAGGTTTCTGCCATCTTAGTCACTGTTGATAGGCGGGGGGCAGATACTGTCGGCTTAACGACGGTAGCTGCCTTGAGGGTGACTGAGGCTACTTCAGCTGTGCTGACCCTGGCCAATAACCGCACGTCAGTCTGGCTTGGGGGCCATGTGTAATGAAAGGAGTTTCACAAAGGTTAAAAAGTGAATTTCAAGATCTAAATGGTGAATAAAAAATCATATGAAGAAGTGAATCCATCAGTATAAAGGAAATGACGAGTACCGGCTTAATAATGATTGATCTGATTGGAATTAATGATTAAGTTGTTGAATGTATTTTGTTATGTCTTATTCCAAATTGCCAGAGTTGCCGAGTTCAAATTACTATTACTCAATTAGGGAC
>JASAND010024212.1:0-34759 GCA_030248195.1 Trissonchulus latispiculum
AGGTACGTGCGCTGCACGCTAACGGCTGACCCCCCCCACAAACGTGTATGTTCACTTCAAACAAATTTGTCCGCTATGCTTACATGCTGAAGCTCCAAAATACAACTACTCAGTTGGTTCAATGTGCGTCTGTTGCGAGCTTGAACACGTTAGCTTGAACACATACTAAGCCGTTAGCGAACATAGCATGTACCTGCAGCTGATAACAGAGAACCTGGCAGCTGTCACACTCTTATATATTATGTACTCTTGCTGCCACCTACTGTCTGTAGCATAAATGGTAGGAGCATGAAATGCTTGTTCTGGGGAAGTCAGATTCGTGGAATGCACGACAAGGGTCCTTCACATCCTGGTCACCTTGTGTTGTGTAGTAAGCACAGGAAAGTGGTATCAAGAAAAACCATAACTATACTTTACACAACAACCGAGGAACGGAATTCAAAAACTTTAACTTTTTAAGCTTTCTACACTTCACGGGTTTCACAACACAACACTTCTCTTCTTTCTTTGAATATCTTTCCACTCTATAAAATTCACCGAAGATTGGATCATATTGTTCAGGCTGACGACGCCTGCGACCAGAAGGGACAGCATGCAGACGTACTGAAGTATAGTTGTGGTTTTTCTTGATACCACCTTCCTGTTCTACTACACAACACCATGGGTACAGGAGGACTACGTCATACTGACCACAGCTTTTTACTGGCATTCTTCTTTCGGAAAACGTTTTTCTTGTTTTCGAAGGAAATGTTTCATGTGACTGCTAGAGTTGACATATTTAGTTATCGCTGGGTGACTTAAAAATCCATCAAATCGTTATTCAAAATATTTACCAGAATGGTTACAAAAATGAAATAGGTAATCTAAAAATAAAATTAAGTAGGTAATCTAAAAGTCTTTTAATCTGTTTACTGTCTAAAAAATTATTTCAGGTCAGAAATTCTTAAATTTTAGCAATTCCAGAAAATTCTTTTGAAACGTGTTTAGGAGCGTTCCTAGATATACAGGTCATATAGGAGCTCAAGACGCTCCTAACTATTCTCCTTGGTCGCATTTTTAGCAGAAGAGTATCTAAACTAGATTAATACTATTTTGTTACTACGAAAACTATAAACTAAGGACAGACCGATTATAAGTTGTCCACTATAGAAAACTAATCACCTTGAAAAACTAATCACTCTGTCATACACGGGTTCAGTACAAGGAGGTGCACACTTCAAGCTGCAATCCTTCATTACATTTGAATAGTCTTGCTTTAGCAGTGTCTGTCCGACTGAAGCAACATAGCAACAGAGTCCTTCGGTGAGATTGCACAATTTACGATTGTGATCTGAGAAGTTAGTGGCTAGGAGTCCCTCACAGTGTTTGCAGAATGGGAATCCCTTCTCGGAAAGTTCTGACATGTGAGCATAAGCGCAGGATATCAAACATTCCTGATGACTTTTGCTGTCCTTTGAACATCTATTTTGCCTTCTCCAAATTCTTCGAAATTGAAGCTGCTTCAACTCTATCGATATTATGTTATTTGGCAGCACGTGAATAATATCTCCCGTCATGGAACCAGCTGGCGTTAAGACAAAGAGTAGCATTCCTTCATTTTGAGGAATGAAGACATTGCGCCGCTGCTCGTTGGGAATCCTAGCTTCCAGCAATAGTCCTAAAAAGTGGCTAAGCAGATACATAAGGCAGGTATTTGTAACTTGCCTCCCATGCGATGAGTACAGCAAATAACTACAACACTGCACGGTGATTCATTTGTGTAAATGACAATTTTTAGCTTTTTCTGTCAAGATGAATATGTTTCATTACGGACGGCAATAAAAATAAAACAGTAATTTTGGTTTTGGAAAACAAAACAAGATCACTGGTTGCAAAATATATTTCGTTACCAGGAAGTGGACTCTTTTAAATTGGAATGAACGTCTCAGGTTTAGCCTAACTCACTTGGTTAAGACTGCATAAGATGGTTCCCCACAAAATATCAACTGCGTCTAGCAAGCTGTGTAAAGTGTGAAGCAAGCTTTACTGTAAATGTACACGGGTTCAATCTGCCACCGTCACATAGCTGCCCAGGTCCAATTGCCAACAGTGCAACTAATCTTGACGGTATTTTGAACACTGTCTTTGTGAATATTTGTAACAGAAGAATTTAGCAGCAGTTAAAGGTTGAATTACTTATCTTTCTCAGGTTGCCTGCCGCCCTGCTTTGAGTAACTGTAGTCTACTTAAACTGCTCTAATCCTAACTCATTCAGCCTGGCTCATGCACAGTTTCAGCAACCATTATTTGGTGGACAATAATATTTTATTTCGTTACATAACTCTAGGCAAAGCCGGTGTAAGACCTCTAAGCAACATGCTTCTATGTTTCTAACGAACATACTCCACAATATGGGAGAACCGAGAGCATGGAATAAAGTTAATAACCAAACCTCCTAATATGTTGCAGCTTTAAGCGGAGGAATGAGAATTCTATCTATAGTCTGTTCTTCCAAGTCGAAACTTAGTAAACTCACTGTGGACTTAGCTGGCTTACATCAATCTGTGGTAGGGCTGTTTTGATTTCGTCTTTTTCAGAATTTTGATTTTTGATTTTTGATGCAGGGCTAATTTTTGGAATTTTGATTTTTGATTTTGATGCAGGTGCCAAATCATGTAATTTCGATTTTTGGTTTTTGATGCGTCCTGAATTTTTCATAATTTTGATTTTTGATTTTATTTTGATTTTTGATTTCTGATTTTTGATTTTTGATTCAACTCAAAAATTGGCTTTAATGACAAAATTAACGACAAACTCACAGCTGAAGAGAAGAGCTGGACACTAAGTTTTCACATTTTCAGGCCAAATATACTTGTGCCCATAACAAAACAAATTTTTAGAGAGCAATCAAACGATTTGCAGTTAAAATCCTTACAACCTTACAACAAATTTGGATATGAATACAAATTTGGAAGTCGAAAATTTCCAATGTTTTGGCTACAGCCGCTCGTCGTCGTATTGAGGCGTGCATCCCGGGTTAAACACCGACAATTGGAGTGAATAGCATGCATCTGTGCTTTAGGGGAGATACAGATTTCGGATTTGTGTTCTGCCAACCGGAAGACTGACTACATACAACATCTCAGCAAAATTTGAGATAAAAGTTTTTCGGTTTCTGTTATTAAGCTTTAGTTTGAAACACTCAGTTATCAACATACTGCGGAAATTATTAGGTTCGCTGTGGGTACAGGATAGAAATGTAGAGCAAAAACAAAGCTTGTTGGGTTGGTTACCCAGAAAATTTTTAGTCCATGGTTAGCCAAAGGTGAAACAAAATATTTTGGATCCGCTGTGATCAATATTATGCTTGCAAAGTTTAAGTTTGCATTTCACTGTGTTCACGAAACTTCGAATAAACTAATTTCGAATGCATAATTGTCTGAAAAGCGCTAGAGCAAATTCGAAGTCAACGCCTTTTTGAACGCCCTTGAGAAACTTTAGAGAAACTTGAGAAACGCAGTTTTAATGTTTTGTAGTGCTAAAATTGCTTAGAAATTCGGTGATAATTCCCTATACGCACACTGCGTGTAAAATTTGCAAAACGTAACCAAATATGCTCAAATTTTGTTTGGGTGTATTTTGATACATTTCTGATCGACCTGCACTAAAAAATTTAAATCTCAAAAATTTAAGTGTTTAAGTTTTGTAAGGTGGACTGAAAACTTTTTGTCCCAGATTTTGCTGAAAACCTGCATATGAGGGTTTTCTGGGTCGCACTGAACAGAATTCCGAAATGCATTTTTCGATTAAGCTTTTCGTTAGCTCGCAATGCTACAGATGTAAGCTTAGCATGTACATATAAGCCTGCTGAGAACTAACGAAATTGAGATTCGTGCTTTTAGATTTACTTTACTTTACTTTTAGATTCGTACTCAACGACACAGAAATGTACAGTTTTTGAAAACATGACCAAATTTCTTCCAGCGATTGTGGATCATTTACTATGCAAGCTAGACGGTTACCACTTAGCTAGCACACGTATTCTAGACAAAGTAACCCGGGGTCCTTTTTTAGTTGCCCCGATTGCCGCTTTCTAGTTAAAGTAGTCGTTTGCCAAAGTTGGAAAAAGTAAGCAAAATCCACGCTGCGTACCTAGTCATTTTAGCTAATTTCTCCACAACGAAGGGGCATTTCACAATAATTAAAGAAGGGTCCCCAGCTATTTGATAGAGATATCGAATGGTGCAACGGATCTGGAAAATTACACTCCTAAAATGCAGTAAAAACTAAAAACGTTTTGGAAAAACCAAAAACCGTTTAGTTTCACTGTATTCATTAGAGTGACAAAATGGTTAAGCTTCATTTTGATATAATAATAACTTCTTAACACCAAGTAGTGAATGAGTAATCAGGGTTCCTTCAACCTTGACGTCTCCAAAAAGAATCACCACGTGCTTTAAAAAATTAATTTTTTTAAAATTTAAAACTTTTAGTGCAGACTGATCATAAATGTGTTAAATATACCATACAAAATTTGAGCTAAATTGGTTAACTTTTGCAAATTTTACACACAAGTTTATGTATACGGACGGACTTATAACCAGAAATTTCATTAGCAATCGCAGTGTCATCGCAAGGAACAGTATTTAATATTATCACACTCTTAGTCATTATGTACTCTTGGTATTATATATAAAAACAAATATATAAGAACAAATGTACAAATATAATATATATAAGAACTGAAGAAACATCAGCAAACCAAGTTTCAATATATTTGCTCGTTTTCTTCAGTGCGGTTAAGAAAAACGTTTATGCATGCTGAGAACCACAGCTGGAAAAGAAGACGCTGCATCATAAATCAAAAATCAAAAAGATTGATTCGCTTAAAACCAAACATTTTGATTTTGATTTTTGATGCAGGTGCATAATTTTGCAAATCTGATTTTTGATTTTTGATTCATCTTCAAATTTCAATTATTTTGATTTTTGATTTTGAATCAAAAATCAAAAATCGCATCAAAATTAATTTTGATTTTTAATTTTTGATCATCAAAACAGCCCTAATCTGTGGTCAGACGGAAAGCATTGCTTTGATGCAAGCTTGGTAATCTATTAGAATTTGGAAGTAGAATCAGCTTTTATCGTTATGTCAGCGCTTGGATGCCTTTTAGGGCAATGAAGCTACTGAACTTGAACATTGAATAAACACTTAAAGTGATTGCATCATCATCGTCATCATCATCATTATTATTATTATTATTATTATTATTATTATTATTATTATTATAATTATTATTATTATTATTATTATTATTATTATTATTATTATTATTATTATTATTATTATTATGATTATTATTATTATTATTATTATTATTATTATTATTATCATGGTAAACTGAGTTCACCTGAAAAGGATGCAGCGTAGGTCTGAAAACCCCCCTTTACAGTTGGGCATGATCCCATCATGGTTAGGTAATAAGACGATTCCTTACAGCAGGTGTCGCTTTCTGCCAAGCTTAGTCCGTTTGGAGAACATTTGATCAAGAAATCTGCACATGTTGAGGAAATGTTAGACATAAGGTGAAGTGGTGTGGAAGTCTGAGCAGACAGAACAGCATCAAAAGCTTTTGCAGCGCCGTACGCTTCGTAGGCATGTGACATTGCGACTCTCAAGCTGTACTAATATGGCAGGTTGTAGGTCATGAAAAACTGTCCAGATAAAGCGTAGTCAGCCTGGATTAGTCCCAAATTTTCGACTGCAGTATTCCTCATATACTGTTCAAGCTTTTTCCAGTCATACCTAGATCAAGCAAATGGTATACACTTTTGTTAGAACAGAGTATTTGGACCTTTACACCGATATTTGCTTAGAAACTACGTAGAACTGTTGCTCTTACCAGTTGGCCATTATAATTTTAAAGCCTGTGGCCTTGTTTTGCGTACATATCCTGAAACCTTCCTGCTGCGATTGCATTAATAATGCCTTGTCAAAACTTCGGAACCCAGACTATGGGAACCAGATAACCAAAAATGCCAAAATGAATGCGGCCGTTGTAGCGTGTTCTAGCAATGCTTCTTTAAAATGCTGGGAGTGCAATAACAGCCATTAAAGATATTAAACAATTTTAGAAATGCAAATGTGAAAATATGTATGTTAGTGTTAGAAGTGTTAGAAGTGTAATACTGAAATAAGAAATTAAAGTCTTTCCATATTCTGAAATGCCGAAGTATCAGATTTCCCGAGGACAGAAACTGCTAGAATACGACACTGAGCGTGGACTGTCACCATTTTGCCAATCGTAAGATTTTTCCCGTTAAGCTGAAATTTTTGAATATTTGGCTCTGACTTGAATTGACTTCGACTGACTTCCAACTTTGACGCAAATGTTAAGAATGTTAAAGCGCACCAAAGTAACATATTAGGTAAGTTTCATACATTTTCATAACGAATTGAAGCCTGTAGGGTCTGAATGAAGCCTATTTACTCAACGCGGTACCAGTACTAAACCAATGGTTAATTCAAATTTCCATTCAACAAAACGTGTTCTATTAGAAATCTCCTTTGAAACAACATAAAACAACTGACCTTACAAATGGACATAGTGCCAGTGTTGGCAGCTCCAGTTGAGACTGTTGCGTTAAAGTCGTTTGCACCCTCGTTTCTTCGGTCCATGCAGATTTTAGTATTTCCAGTATTGAGTAGATCCCAAGCAATAAGCAAAAGGCAGTAATAAGGACCCATGAAAGCGTTGATACAAATAATTTTAAGTCGATTTGTTTTCGACTTTTTTCACCGCAGACACCTTTCTTAAACCTTTGCCATGTAATAAACAACATTGCTCTTTATATACGTATCATTTCTACAGTACGTTAAAGAGAACATTTGCAATAAAACATATATCAACAGTTTGGCGTAAGCTCGATCATGCAAGAATTTGATAATATTCCAGATAAATCCGCGAAGTACAGGCTGAAACAAGTGAAGGAAAACGCGGAAAATTGCAGTATAAGCTCTAAAGCAAAGACCAAAAGTGGGCATACTCTTTATTAGTCATGAGTAAGCGTGGCTGTGCTCTTATAAGAACACATTTAGCAGATGTTGCCCCCATGTTTTCTATTAAGGAGGGATGGAGTCACCTCTACGCAATCAGGTCAGTAGCAACTCTGCTCCAGTCAAAAACTAAGCATGACATAAGATCATCAGTTTTAGTTGACCTCAAATTGCTTCGTTTCTGCGAACATACGTATCTGTTGCTTTGTGCTGTTTTTTGTAAAATAGCTATTAAGTTTTCTTGTCCTATGACCCTGTTTTTGAAATCTTGACTCTGATGCTAACGCAATGCCGGTGTAACTTAACTTTTGAGCTAACTGTAAAGTATAACTAATTTTGCAATTCCGTTAACTCTGTAAGTGTTTCTATTCTACTAAAACTATTGGTTGACTAACTGTTAATTGTTTAACTGACCATCTTGTTTTGCATCTGCATGTTTTCGACAGAATAATTGTATTAAGTAACCCTAATGTTTGTGGTTAGCAGTGGTCTTAGTTATACTTAATCTTGCTTGGGAACTGTGTCAAAAATAGATACGAAAATTTTCGTATATGCAAAACGTTTATACGATTGAGATTCGTATATTCCATTGAGATAAATCGCATTTTCTCGGCCTTGGAATTGTCTGAAAATTGTATATACGGTTTAGTTTTTTCAATGTTTGTAAACTAAGAAAGAAAAATCTTAAAGCTTGAACCTTTGCCTTCATAGTTCATAAAAAACTGTAGTTAGCTGTATATATTTCATAATTGTCTGTTACGGTATAAACAAGCCCAGCTTTTGAATGAATTCTGCAGTGCATTCACACAGTGCTGCATCTATCTTTTATGACTTTATTAAGCAAAACCCAAGACACCTGCACGCTAACATTTGTGAGCCTAAGCTTATACGCGGTATGAAAAAGTCGTATAAGTTTTGTATAATTTCCATGGCAAATCGCATGAATGAGTTGAAAAGTTCGTATACACGATGGTCAACAAATCGTATTAATTATTTCGTATAATGCGAAATAATTTTGACACGGTTCCTTGACTGAGCAGTTTAGTTTATTCGTTATTATCGCCGGGTTGGTGTTCAATTTTGATAAGTGAGGTTAATCGACTTTTTAGCGAGTTTTTCTGGAACCACTTAAGTCTCTAGGGAAACCCATATGTCATGCCTATCGTGACGTGGGATCTGTCCTACTCTACGAAACACGGCAGAAATTAGAAGTATCAACAGAGACCGAATTTTATGTGAAAGGGAAGAGCGAGTGGAAAGGTGACCGACCGAAACTCGAATCAAACTCGGTCTGACTGTCAAGCGAGAAAATTGTGCTCTTGTTTAGAGCTTTGGGTCTTTGCTTTGTGTTTGACATTGGTCGCCTGTGTTCAGGAGCCCCCGCTCGGCGGACGTAGTTGTGCGATGATTTCGTCTAGTAGCAAAGTAGTGATCATTTTATCTATACCTAATTAGCTAAGGACGAGTATAGTTCTCATAATATTGTACCAGTGCTCTGTTTTGAAAGGATTGTTGAAAGTTTGCCCGACCTCCAAACTTCTGTTAAAGAGAAAGGGCTAATACTGAGCGAAGTGTAGAAACGTTCAGTTGTATTGACTGACTTGTATCAGTGTCTATAAAGAGACTGCTAGCCTATTTTCTTTTCTTTAATAAGCTATTTTCTTTAAATAAATGATGGACGTGGAAACTTCCATGCCAGTCAATCATAATATAGTTACATATAAACAAAGTGAAAACATGCCACTTAGTTTACGCTGGTTCAGGTAAATCTAGGCGGCAACATCAAAGGAAGCCAAAAACCAGCTTGAAATAAGGGAAATGTTTAAAAATTCATTGCTGGCGCAATATAAGTCGTAGCCACGAAAACTTTATATCGTTGGATTCAGCTCATAATGAACTTTATGATTATGTTATTTTTATTCACTTTTGGTGGATTCGCTTTGCCGGAATTTTGGGTCAAAAAGTGGTATTTTTCGAAAAAATCGACTTTCAAATTTTGAAATACCACGTATATCAGATGAAAGCGGACACCCAGGCGGTCCTGAAAATCCAATCAAAACATTTTTTTCGTTGAGCGAGTGGCGAGTAACAACCAGTCAAAGTCGAAAAAGCGGCAAAGATCAAAGGATTTTGAAAATCTAAAAAATGGAATAACTCACGCAATTTTCAACCAACAAAGCTGAAATTTGGTGTGTAGGACATTCGGGCAAGGGGAAAATTTTCCTGAAAAAATCGTGGTTGTAGCATTTACCAATCCTTCTGGACATATAAAAGCGGCACCCTTTGAAATCGCACGGGAAATTTCAAAAAAATTTTTTCACGAGAAGAAAGATCTCATCATTCCGGTTCAGAAAATATATAATTTATGGCAGTTATCTTGAAGCGTTTACGAGATATAAAGCAAACAATTTCGCTTTCTACATTTTTTGGTCAGACTTTAGCAAAAACCAGCTGAAATAAGGAAAATGTTTAAAAATTCATTGCTGACGCAATATAAGTCGTAGCAACGAAAACTTTATATCGTTGGATTCAGCTCATAATGAACTTTATGATTATGTTATTTTTATTCACTTTTGCTGGATTCGCTTTGCCGAAATTTTGGGTCAAAAAGTGGTATTTTTCGAAAAAATCGACTTTCAAATTTTGAAATACCACGTATATCAGATGAAAGCGGACACCCAGGCGGTCCTGAAAATCCAATCAAAAAATTTTTTTCGTTGAGCGAGTGGCGAGTAACAACCAGTCAAAGTCGAAAAAGCGGCAAAGATCAAAGGATTTTGAAAATCTAAAAAATGGAATAACTCACGCAATTTTCAACCAACAAAGCTGAAATTTGGTGTGTAGGACATTCGGGCAAGGGGAAAATTTTCCTGAAAAAATCGTGGGTGTAGCATTTACCAATCCTTCTGGACATATAAAAGCGGCACCCTTTGAAATCGCACGGGAAATTTCAAAAAAATTTTTTCACGAAAAGAAAGATCTCATCATTCCGGTTCAGAAAATATATAATTTATGGCAGTTATCTTGAAGCGTTTACGAGATATAAAGCAAACAATGTCGCTTTCTACATTTTTTGGTCAGACTTTAGTAGGTATTGCAGTTAGACTAATGCACATTTATCTATGTAAAATTGTTCTACATAGGAAGACACCACTATATTTCGATGGCAAATAGTAGTGCGCTGCTGTCATGTGAAACAATAATAGTTGCTGTATAGATGAGGTTCGTGTGCTATTGGTCTTTAGCACTTAATTTTTCCACATGAAAATGAAACAGAGCAATGGTAAGTCGGAGATCACCACAGCTTATGGTTATAGTCAATGTGGACTACGCGGCAACAAATTGTAGCTTATAGTTGTATACATTGAAGAGTCAATTAGTTAAGTGGAATCAGTCTATGTTTTCAGGTTATGTCACAATTATATGCAATAAGCATGTGTGCTATGATTCTGGGAAAACATTTAACTGTTCAAATTAACTTAACTTTCACTACTCAACTCTGGTAAACTACCTTAGAAAGGAACATTGCCAAAATTATACATATGTGTAAAAAGCTATAAACATTTGCTGGCAACTAGAGGCATATAAAAATCCTATGCGCAATCACTAAAGTAATGGAATCAATTATGTACGCAGAACTTGTTGAATATGTGAAGGGTAGGGTTGAGTTTAATTGAGTTAGATTCAGCTATCGATGAGTTTGATTGGGTTTGATTACTTGGTTATTTGCTTTTTGCTGTTGACAATTTTTGTAGTCTGCGTTTTGACAATTATTGCTTGAATGTTTGTTCGCTTTTTGACAATTTGTGTACTCTGCGATGTTTCGTCTTCTACAATTTTTGCTCAATTGTTTGCTAGAACTTGATGCAATGAATTTAAATGCAATGTTTACTGACTGCAATGAAAATGCTAGATGCAATGAATGTTATTGCTTCACCTTTGCACCTGCTCCGGGACCAACCTGTCGTTTTGTTTTACGGTTTTTGTCCTGTTTATGTGACCTGCCCGTTTGATCATTTTGCACTGTGTCCTTATGTGGCTGCTGAAACCAAAATGAAATGATTCGTCTGTTTACTGATACCCTTTGTCCTGATATAGTTGGTCTAAATTATAAACACAATGGTTTTTGTCTCTGTGCCCTCGCAAAATATTTTAGGGTAATTGTCCTGTTCGGATTTTGTGGGTTCAGGGTATTAAGCAGTTTGATTAATCTTTCCAGAAGTTTGAGGAAACAGAGATACGAATTCTGATTTATAGAAATTAATGGAAATTGGTCTTTGTTATGCGTCCATCAAAAGATATTGAGTACGCCATTATAGCGAGATTCCGTGGAACCAACCTAGCTGGGAATAAGCATAAAATCATTCCGCGAAAATGAGCTGACTTTGTTGGAATTTTGCTCTGCAGTCTTTGATGAAAAATGTTTCCAGGAAAATTAGCTGATTTCACTGGAAATCAGTCAGCCCAGAATTAAAGGTAAAATAAATACGTTTTAAAATCAGACCCAACCGGACATTGCCGGACCTCCAAGGCCCGGCAGGCTCGGCTCGGGCCGGGCCTTCGCGGCTGACCGTGCCCGAGTCGGGCCTAACTTTCCACCAAACAACCGGACCCTGCCCGGCCCATTACAGGCTCAACGCGGGGACAAAGACCCGCTTCCAACCGAGTTGGAATCTTGCTCGCAAGAACTAAGGCGCAGATGTTTCCACGAAAGCCGGCTAACTCGGTAGGAATCAGGCCGCCTGGGCTAAGGTTTTTAAATTTTCCTGGTATTCAGCTCATAAGATTTTCATAGGTATCGTCCGCGGAATCTCGCTATAATGGTGTACTCAGAATCTTTTGATAGACGCATTAGAAGGGATGTTGCAATTTTCGTACGCTCAATTTCTTAACTTAATGTGTGGGTGTTTTCGACTAAAACGGGACGCTAGGGGACCACCTGAAACCCCAGGTAATCCCATCAATCAGAAGAAATGCTACCGTTTGAAAGAGATAAAAGAACTTCCAAGGAGGCCGCTGGGTCAGAGGGGCAATGACGTGAAGTACCGTAAGACGCACATTCACACACACACATACACTATGCACAGCGAGGAGGGGCTTACTTTCTATGTCATGACTTGATTGACAGGAAAGGAGTTCCCGGCCTGACGTCACTATACGCTCAGTCTTGGACCAGCATTGACAGAATCTGGTCGGTTTTTTGGTCTTGTCCGGCTGGCAATTGTACTTTGTAGAGTGGCCGTTGAGCCTATGATTGGTATTTCTGTCCAGTAAGGACATTGTGATTCGGTTATACCCTACCGTATTCTCGCTCTTAAGAGAACATGTTCTCTTAAGTGAAATACGGGCAAAATCGGAAAATTTTCTGATTTCACTTAAGAGAACACGCTCACTTAAGAGAACATGTTCCCTTAAGTGAATGTCCAGTATCACTAAAAACCAATCATCAGATTTGCTTATTTATTTTCTATAAATGCTGTGGTCATGTTTATGGTAGAAATGACTCCTTTTTCTTGGAAAGAACTAAGCTTCAACATTAGTGGGTCAAATCTTACGAATTTTAACTCTCACCGCAGCAATTTCTCTATTTGTGGTTCTGTATTTTTCCGATTTCACTTAAGAGAACACGTTCACTTAAGAGAACATGTTCTCTTAAGTGGGTGTTGCCTTAAGCGCGAGAATACGGTAGTGATTTACCAGACTCCCCAGTTTAGCCTATACAGAGCACTGCTTACATTATTTGCAATTTTCACTCAAATATATTGGTTCTCATGTCTTCTCGTTATCAGTCCAGCGATCCATCCAAAGGAGGTAAGGTTGTGTTCACCACGACGCCAGGTCGAATTTAGAGTTTAACAGTTCTCAAAGTTGACCAAACAGATTGAGTTCATTTGGTGGTTGATTATTAGCCTAGAAGTTTTCATTCTGAAGTGGTATTACTGTCCTATGATTGTCGGTTATTCTATTGTGAATTTGTAATATTGAAGACATCTGAATGCAATAATTGTTACCTAGCTAACTGTTAGAAGTATCTATTGTATAATTGGTGTACGGTTCCGCATGTTTTGGCCTTAATTAAAATAACCTAAAACTGGACACTATTTTGGTATAACCTGTCTGGCTTAACGTTGCGTCAGTAGTTGTGGGATTCAATCGGTTATCGAGAACTTTCTCAGACAGGCATTTGACTTTAGAACTGGATATTGGAACTGGAACTGGTTTACTGGACCACTGGTTCACTTACGGAAGCCCGGTTTAGGTAGGAATCAAGAACAGATTTCAAAGTTTAGTGAGTGTTCTGTTCTTGACTAGATAGTTAGGATTTGAACCAACAGTGGTCAGCGAGGTTCCTGAAGACTCGCCTCAAACTAATAAAGCCGGTCGTCAAAGATTACCTTGGTATTGATAGTTGATGTCATCGGAACTACTTTATTGATTCTGCATTTGTATTCCCCAATGGAGTTGGGTTTGTACGGGAATTTGGACCCCTGACCTTCCAAAGTAAGGCTTAAGTGTTAACTTGGAGGCACTAATCTGTGATAACTAGAGCAAAGGAATTCGAAGGAGGTCATTTAAATGTAAATTGTTCAGCGCTAGCCGAACTTTTCTTCACAAATATACAAGGGTTGCTACCTTACTGTCTCGGTACCAGGATGGAGTCAGAACTGGTAGAAATACTAGAAATGCAACTAAATCTGTGACATCAGTGGTTCTTCAGGTCAGGATTTTCCGACCCCACTTTTTTCTTTACATTTATGACCGACACCGACACAGATAATTGCACAGTACATGTAAGTGAAAACTTTTACAGGTGCCACAAGTTTTTTCTTTTAGCGTTCGTGGTCCTCTGATTGACAAAATTATTTTTAGGACAGGCGGCAAAAAAGCAGAGAAACGAAGGATTTAAGGGTAACTGTTAACGGTTTCGTCAAATTCAAAGGTTTACAATCATATGAATAAGATTCCCAGAAAGGTATTCAAATAATCATTTAATCGGCAGAAATTGTCTATGTCGGTTAGTTATATTGTTGGTGAGACTGTATGTAGTGTATCCGAGATCAAAACGAAATGAATTTGGAGCTCATTTCTGCAAAATGTTATGAAATCGTTGGAAAGAGTTTTGCTGCAAAGCAAAGACAAGAATTACAGCAAACTGTTTGTTAGACGATTCCCAGCTTTCCCAAATCTTCCTTACCCGCCACATTGATTCCTTTCCACTTTCATTTCCACCACTGCTAGCTGTTTCCATTCTATTAAAGTTTTTCTTGCCCAATGGGGTGTACCAAAGCAATTAGTTTCCAATACCGGTCTATAGTTTATGCCAAGCAAGCTTGAAGCTTTCCTATAGGCGACTCGGATGCTACAGTTCGAACAGCTCAATATTATCCCAGCTCCAATGGTGTTGCAGAAGGGTTCAGACGTTCAAATTATCCAAGGACGGAGGAAATTGGGTTCATCATCTGGCGAAGTTTTTGGTTTCTCATCGGAAAGCTCCTCAGTCAAAAATTTCCGAAATTGTTGCATTGTTAATGGTTGGAAAACTACTTCGCACTCAGACAGATCTTTAAAGGTGCATTCTCATAGCAGATCCATGCTCACGAACGGTTGCAGACGCTTGCATACTCGCGTCGACACGCGTCTACGAACGACTGGAACTATGAAGGCACCATTATCTCATACTGGTGAAGACATCGTTCTTAGACGCCCATAACCGCAAAACTCGTATCACAATCGATACTCTAAACTTTGTGCTTTCAAAACTGATGAAACTGGGATGATCTTTGGATTCGACAAAGCTCCCATGGGTCAGACAAGAGGATTTGGGGAAAATCGTCTTCTTTCCGGCACTGTTTCATGTCACGCCCATTTTGATCATGGGAATGCCCTTTGCTGCCATACCGTTCAGATCCGCGCATCCAAAGTCATCAGGTAGAAACGCCCACACGAAATTGTGATAATATCGATACTCAGTCAGACAGTTCTGAACATCTTTCACTCTCTCCTGGCTGTTATCAGTCGAAGGATCCCTACGCGGAATCATCACCTTCCAAGAGATGTGATCCTTTCAAGAGATTTAATGCAAGGGATGCACCTCTAAGTGCTAAGTTAGGAGGACTTTCTGGACCTGTATTTTCTTGCTGGATTTGTAGTTGTATCTTAGAAATTCTCTTCTCTTACCTTCCTATTGTCTTGTTTTGAATCTTTTTAGTCTTGTTTGCCTCAGTTTCGCTCAGTCTTTTGGTCTTTCTCAAATTCCTAAAGCTAGATCTGAAATCAGATTGGCTAGTACCTGAGCAAACTATTTAATTGAGGTGGTTTAGCGATTTAGAGGTTTCTGGTGTTATTAAGGTTTAATGGGGATTTTGCTGAAACCCCATGAGCCCTAAGGGAAACTCATTAACGTCACACAAGAGTGACGTATCTTTGCTCCCACACAGCATTCGCATGATGTCAAAGAAACACAAAGATTTCCGATTACCGTAATACAAATTTACACGACACACACCTGGAGCTAGGCTTGACAGACATGTCTTCACCAGTTTTGGGTATTGGATTATTGCAAGTCGATCGATCGCTTGGACCAGTTT
This sequence comes from Trissonchulus latispiculum, assembly GCA_030248195.1. Taxonomy (NCBI): domain Eukaryota; kingdom Metazoa; phylum Nematoda; class Enoplea; order Enoplida; family Ironidae; genus Trissonchulus; species Trissonchulus latispiculum. Next base: position 15,625 of record JASAND010024212.1, read on the forward strand.
TTCGGGGATACCGTCGTATAGGCCAGTTCAGCCACATGTTAGTTGTTTGGTCCGCGGATCCGAGAACCGATGCAGATGTATCTCTCATGTGCCTTCCACTCGATCTTCTGACCCTCTTATTAGATGTGATGTAGTTTTAACTGAATCATTTCCTTTTTGATATGGATGATCAAGCTAACGTTGTTCTACGGTTCTATAAGGTGATTGTAAACCTTATTCTAAGTAAGCGAGTAAATAAAAGCGATTTCTTTCGAAATTTAAGAAGGCAACAAAAATCATAGCGAAGCATTCCGTTTGTACTTCGGGTAATATGCAATAAATGCGTCTGTAATGTTTATTTCCAAAATTCCCTCGTGTTCTAGTTAACGGTTCTATCTGTAGGTGACTAGCTGAAACTTGAAACATTTCGTCTTCTATATGTCATGTCTCTAAAGACTGACATTTGGCTTCAAATTTCGTTTATATACTATTCAACCTAATCTGCACATTTCTTTCAGCAGAAATCATATGAGGAGGATAAATTCTTTATCATTGCAGTCAGTTCTGCTGGCTGTCAGCAGCCTCGCTGCATACTCCGACAGGAGAGCAGCTAAGGTTTACCGTACAGTACAATTGTGCTGCACGCTACATCGCTGTACGCGGTTCGAGTTCTGTGAGCCATGTTACAATAATAGACTGTGTTCTCACCGTTGTGAATCTGTGTGAATTTACTGTTATATAGGTATTAAAATGACCAAATATGGGATTGTCGTTTGCATAGGATCTTAGAGAAAAAGCCATTTCAACAGTGCTCTAGTGGTCAAATTATAACTGCCATTTCACCAGTGGTCGTTCCTTACTATGTCCGCTTGCGGAAATGAGGCATTTCAGCTGTGATCAACTAATCAACTACTGTTACCCAAGTAGTATCTCAGAATAGGTGGAGACATTCGATTACTGATGTATCAGTGGGATGAAATAAAATGTTTGAGAAAGCAGGAAGTGGCATCTAAACCGAATTAATTCAGAATACGACGCATTCTCCTAAAAGTTTTATTACATTAACAACAACAACGAAGCCTAAATTACATCTTATTTACAATTGGAGTTTGAATTCTCTGCATGAAACGGGATTCGATCCCCTACTTGCTTTGAAAGATAAGTTTTATGATAAGATTTTTGTCGGTTTTAAGACTTTTGTTGAGCGCTTATCAAAGTCTACAGCTCAGATAAGTTAATCTCAAAATGTTTTAAATAATCCACGCTATATCTTGGAAATTCGAGCTTTTTATCTTAAAAGCTGAGACATGTTTCATTGAGGGCTCACTAAAATTAGAACGCAATTCTAGTTTTGCAACCACTAAAATGATAACTTCGCGATTTAAGTTGGGTTCACACTGGAGTCTTTAGTTTTAAGTCGTCAGTTAAGCTTAAGTCTTATGTCTTTAGTCTTTAATGGATTTGGTTCACACTGACGTCGTTAGTCTTTAGTCGTAAGTCTTAAGAGATAAATTTATTTCATGTCCAGTCTTAAGCTGGGTTCACACTGGAGTCTTAAGTCGCAAGTCTTAAGTCTTTAGGGCTTAAAACTTGGGAAATTGTTTCACACTGAGTCTTAAGTCGTAAGGTCGTAGGTCTTAGGCTGCTAAAGACTTAAGACTTAAGACTCGCATGATTCACACTGCAGTCTTTAGTCGTTAGTCTTAAGGTTTTTAGCTTGCTTAAGACCTTAAGACTGGACATGAAATAAATTTATCTCTTAAGACAAAAGACTCACGACTAAAGACTTAAGATTCCAGTGTGAACCCGGCTTTAGGTCTTAAGCAAGCTAAAAACCTTAAGACTAACTACTAAAGACTGTAGTGTGAATCAAGCAGTCTTAAGTCTTATGTCCTTAGCAGCCTAAGACTTACGACCTTATGACTTAAAACTCAGTGTGAACCAATTTCCCAAGTTCTAAGCCCTAAATACTTGCGACTTAAGACTCCAGTGTGAACCCGGCTTTAGATTAAACGTCATCAGTATTACTCATGATTAATGTCTGATGCATGTTTGTCTGATAATTAGCTGCTTTTTATAGTTTCAAAAATGTCCAGCACCAGAGACAGAACTAAATGAATGACAGTATTAGAATTTGTTTGCAGAATCTTTTAACTGAGACTGATTAACCTGGACCTGCTCCATAAACTCTAACCCCAATAGCCACTTCTGACACAAAGGAAAGACTACTGGAATCTCCTGTGCCGTCTCCGGACAATATTGGAGATTAGATAAAGCAACCTCAGCTAAGTCTTGTTAAAGTATACGGATAAATTATGCTTAGAATACTGCTTGGAAACAGTACTTGGTTAGGAACCGAAATAGGTATGGGGGGGGTGAAAAAGGCCAAACCTGTGCCTACTTCGGTATTTTAAACTTCAAGCAATTCTAATAGTAATACCTTTAGATTTCTTCAAATGAGTTCCTGGAACCTATACAATTGATTCGTGACTTTGTTATCACTGTTCAGCAAAATTTAAAATTCGATAAGCATTGTTCAGAAATAACATCAAGCGCTTTTAAAAACGCGAACCTAATTTTTAAATGTTTTATCATGCGGGGTCTCAAGTTCCTAATAAATTTGTTTAATACTTATGTCAGGTCAAGTCTTGAAACGGCATCTGAAATGTGGAATTCTTATTTGATTAGAGACGTCAATTTAATACAAAGTGTGCAAAGACGGTTTACAAAACGATTACCGGGCATGGGAAATTTAGCAACGTTTGGAGCATTTTGGCTTGAAAAGCCTTGAAGAAAGGCGGTTGGTGAAAGATCTAGTTTTTGTATATAAGATACTAATGGCTTTGTTGATTTAAATGTTGATGAATTCTTTGCTTTTTCGGAAACTAGGGTCACTCGAGGGAATAACCAAAAAGTATTCAAACCATATGCTAGGTTAAATATTCGTAAACACTTTTTCAACCATCGAATAATTTCAGTTTCGAATAGTCTCCCCAACGAGGTGATTTCAGCAAACAGCATTTCTATGTTTAAAAGTGGCTTAGCTACTTGTAGACCTTACTAATCATTTAGTGGGCGTAGCGTCAGCAGTCAGTTAATTGACACTGCCAAGCAAGCATCGTATATTGTATTACTTTTAACCTCTTATCATGTGTCTGAGCTCTGACTTTGTACCAGTGCTGAGATCCCATAACATTTTATTTAGGATTTTCATTGTTCTGGCAAATAAATATCTATCCATCTAAATACGCTTTCGTATTCTTCAAGTATCCTAATAAGACACTGTTACGCATACACCTAGGCCGTCCAGAGGTGAGAAGCAGAAGGTAGCCTCTGCATATGTCGGCCGCAAACATGTAATTTGGAATCCGAAGCATTTGTGAACAATATTGTCTCTCAGAACTTGACTGTTGTCAGCTGGCAACAATCAAATTATTTCTAATATATAGGTCTGGTACAACATTAGCAGAAACCCTCCGTAATTGTATCAGTTTTATCCGAGTTTTCAAGGAGTTGGCAGAGTTTTCAAGGAGAGAAGGAACCCCTTGGATGGAGCTGACGGGTGGTCATGATGTAGTTGAAGCAGCATCGTTATCTGTTCTACACCGGCAGTAGCCTTGACTTCGCCTGGGATAATTGCTTATGCAATTATTCAAAGACAGAGCGAGGACCCAAGCAAGATTTTGGTCTGGCGTTACCTCTCGTCGCGAAAGCAACGGGGGTGTGGCAGTACAGGAAAAACGTGCAAGAAACTAGTTTATTTTGCATACTTCTGTGCAGTCTAGGATCGGATCCAGCATCTTTCTTTAGGCGTTATAATTTCTTTTGTCCCACAATGTGCAGCACCTTCAAGGATACTACAGAAGAAAAGGAGGAAATTATTATGAGGGATTTAAGCAAGCGAACCAGCCTGCGACACAACGTCAGTATCGCGTCTGCAGTTGTTAGCTTCTATGCCTCTCGTGGGGACCCAAGAGAATTTAATCCTTAATGGCTTTTCTTCCAGCATCAAGTGGCTCCCTGCTGAGTTCAGTTGGCTCACTTAACAACAGAGAAGGCCAATTCAAGGTCAAACTGAACTCTGACACTAGCACTAGCACAGATCCTACCGCAATCTATAGATAAAGTTTACGCTACGTACTGAAGAATAATTATTAATAGTTTCTTATTGCCGGCTAAAGATTGTTAAGATTTTCATTCCTTTTGGAGACACCAGCTTTAAGCCACGATTACTCATTCATTATTTTAGAGTTAAAAAGCCATCTTTATATTAAACTGAAGCTTAACATTTTCGATTTTTGATGAACACAATAAAACTAGTTTGAATTTTCCAAAAAGTTGTTACGGATTTTTGAAGGAGTGCAATGTTTCGAATTTTCTTCAGACTGAAGTAAATTTTTGTAGAGAGACATTGTTTATCTAGAATTATTATTCACTACGCAGCATTCATTACCATTACCTATAGATTACGGTAACATTTATGCTAGTGTGGGAACCTAGACAGTCAGAGTTAAATTTGACCTTGAATTGACCTTCTCTATTGTTAAGTGAGTCCAACTGAACTCAGTAGGGAGCCACTCAACGCTGGAACAAAAGCCATTAAGGATTAAATTTGGTTGGTCCCCACGAGTGGTACAGTCGAAATTTCTTCAGCAACCTTTCAACTTCACCAACCACCAAATCGTCATAGCCTAACGACTGCTTCGATCCGTTGCTTGGTGCCTAATAACAGTTTTCTTATCTGACTCATGGTCAGACAAAGCTAGCCAGCATAACCTACAAAATTTTACCGGCAAACTTCATGATAGATCTAACGAAAATGTTTATAAATTTCCTCCAAGACGACAAAATCGCGTCAGCACATGCGGCGACAAACTGGCTGAGCAATTAACATAAACATTAACAAATGCTAATGGCGTACATTCAATGACTATGTTGAGGCACCAGCAGCCACAAGATAAAGTACCGTAGAGTGCACCCACTCCGACTCCAGGAATAACGAATCAATGCTTAATGTCAATATGGTAAATGCACAATAGTACCCCCATATCGGCTTTCTCAAAATGGTTTGATCAGGCTTTAATTGAATTTTGTTAACTAAGCCGTAGAATCATTTGTGCATTGACCTGCTGTCGAGGATTCAGCTCATGCAAAATTGGACCATGTGCAACCACAAACAGATAAATTGGAGGGAAGAAAACGAAAATTTCCAGTCGTTGCTAGAGCACTTCTATGCTTCGCTTAAGAGTTGTTAACAGCAACCTAGATGCAGGTGCGCTTAAACTTACCCAGTAACACAAAATGTTTTGCTGTCAATACTGACGAAACATTGATAATTGCGTTACATTAACTTCTTTCCTCTTGATCTCAGTCGAATTGTGTAAGCAATATTTCAAGCTACAGCTAACTACGTTGACAATAATAACACGCTGGCAAACATATCAAACGTCTGTGTACTCACGAAACAGAAACCCAACAGTAACAGAAATTCCAATTCATGCTAATTGCTGCCAAGTACTGTTGGCCTCAGTTTCAGTTTTCTAAAGACATTCAAATGGAAATGGATCAGCCTATCCATAATTCCAAGGAATGACTCGCCAAGCTGAAACACCATTAAACAATGCTCATATGCAAACAACGCTCCGTTTTTTATTAGCATAATGCTCCTAAGTTAAATGCAAGATAAGCCACCCATCATTGTCTGCTGACCATAACCATTAGTCCGAGACCGGTGCCATATGTACATGTAATTTGGGGAGTTGGTCTATTATCCGCAAAAACAGAGGACTTGTTTCCCAGAAAACATACTCGCTCAGGATTTTAACACAATTTGCAAAAAACTAGGCAAGAAAAGTAAGGTAGCCAAGAAATTACTCTTGGTGCTCTAATCTTGGCGTGTCTGTTTTACTGTGTTATTAAATAACAGTACTATTTTGCTAAAAACCATCATCAAGCTGCAATCTTTATCACTGTCTGTATTTAATATCTTTGATGATATAAATTCGTTTTAATTACAAATTCGGCATGACTGCTTTCAACGCAGCTTAGTTTTCATTGTTGTTCTGCAATTTTAACTTTACATTCACTACAGATTTGACAAAATAACAAATGCAAAATTGTGTTAACAATCTACAATTAAACTATTCGAAAACAAGCTATGAGAAAATACAGAAAGTACAGATAGCAGGGAATCCACGTAATCTACTTGAAACGACTAATGGTTCAGGAAGTAAAACTTGAACACTTAACAGCTGACAGTAAAATGAATTTACCCAAACGCCAAGCATGTTACCAATTGCTGATATCACTGCAGTAGCATCATACTTCAGAACTTCAGCGATGACCTCCATTCTTAATGATCTATAGTAAAGATGAATACGGACTCGTTCTTGATGCGTACTAGCATTGTGGTGATCACGAAGCCTACAGGTGTAAAAGCAACAAAAATCAGGTGTTGCAAGATAAAGGACGAAAATATAGTTGTTAGAGTATTTTAGCTAACAATTTAATTCTCTACACACATAGTATACAAATTTCTGAAAACTAAGACTTTAGAAGTATCTATTTTTCAAAATCCATTTTGCGAATCAATTCAAAGATCCAACTGCGGAAATACGTGAATGGTAACATCTGACAAAAGTTTGCTTTCATTGACCGCAGACGTTTCAAAGCAATCACGGCTAATAATTGTAATTACAGTTGGTTTTATCATATATATGAAGAAAGTTATTGAACAACAGAGATCTTCCTTACCTGGAATAACTGACGACTCTGTCATAAAAAGATTCAATGCACGGAGGCGGACAGCTAAGACTGCAGTCTTTCAGCATGTCAGAAAAGTTATCCAATAACAGTGCCTGGCCCAAGGATCCAACATAGCAACAAAGCCCTTCAGTCAGACTGCATAATCTTTTTCCATTTGTTGAAAAGTTGGTAGTTAAGATGCCTTCGCAGTCCTTGCAATAGGAGAAGCTTTTCTCACCAACCTTGGACATACGGCTATAACCGCAGGCTACCAAGCACTCCTGACGAGTTCTGCGTTCACGTGAGCAGAGCTTCTTTCCGCCCACAATTCTTCTATATTCGATTGGCTTTATTGCCAGGGATACGAATGAATTTGGTAGCAAGTGCACGATTTCACCATTCATAAGATTATCAGGGCTTAGAAGAAAGAGTAAAATTCCATTGTTTTGGGGCATAAAAGCATTTCGCCTTTCATCAAATGGTATCTTGACGTCCAGCAGAAGACATAAAATAGAAAAACAACCAATTAAAAAACTTATGCGTTAGTGGAATGGCCAAAAACAATTCAAATTCGATGTGCACTACAAGAAGTACTGCAAGCAACGATGGAAACTTTTCAACCGTCCCTCCAACTGAAAGGTATAATCAAACTCGTTTAAGAGGGTCACTTTGGTTCAACACCGATAGTCACCGATTTTGCTCATTTTCACACACAATACTGGTACATTCAAAAACAAGACAAATTATTGGAGTTCGAAACCAAGCTGAGCCAGATGCAAAATTTCCCTTCAAGATCTTCAAGCCCTTCAAGATCAGGTGGAGGCGAAAACAGGGTTAATCAATACAGCAAAGTAAAGCGCTTACAAGGGCAATATTTCCCTGCAAAGTGGTTGGAAGCCATCAGCTAGTCAATCGCTCCCTATGGCTCCCTACTTTGGCTTCTGTGCCTCTCGTGGGGAACAACAAAATTTAATCCTTAATGACTGCTGTTCCAGCGTTGAGTGGCTCCTTACTGAGTTCAGTTGGACTCACTTAAAATAGAGATATTAACATTAACACTTAACAAGTCCCCACACAAGCATAAATGTTACCTTAATCTATAGGTGAAGTTAATGCTGCGTAGTGAAGGATAATTCTTGATAGTTTTCTTGCATTAACTGCTAAAGTTTATTAAGCAATTAGACAAAAGTGTAATTTTAAGGAAACACGGCTTGTCCAAGTAAACACTTTATTTTTCATTACTTTATCTTAAAGTGCTTTTAAAAAACTTTATTCGAGAAAAATAATTTATATAGGTGAGGGGTTTCATAGCAACTAAAAAGGGTTCCTCGTTATTTAATAGAGGTATCGAACGATGTAATCAATGTCTCTCGATAAAAATTTACGAAGAAAATGTCGAAAATGTCGAAAAAATTCGAAAATAGCACTCCTTCAAAAATCCGTTACAATTTTTTGTAAATCCAAACTAGCTTTATTGTATTCATCAAATATCGAAAATGTTAAGCTTCATTTGTTATAAAGATGGCTTTTTAACCCTAAATAATGAGTGGGATCTCTTTAACTATCCCCCCCAAAAGACCCAATTCAACTATCCCCCCCCCCAATTATCTTGAATTTTAAAAAATATTTAATGTTGAACTTTCATGAATTATTTAAGTTAGCAGTAGTTCATTGTACGTACTAAATTTAAGAATTAGCTTGAGCTAATAAATGATTTTAAAATAAATATTTTTAATTTGAACGTAAAAAACTGCAAGATTAGTTTATTTTCGTTCAGATACGTTAGAATTACCGAGATAACTTCTATCACTTTTATTTCAACCTTTAAATACATCTTAACACATATGACCCCAATTTAAATAAGTTTCGGATAAAAATTAGCGTGAAAATTTTGAAATTCAAATTTCTAAGCGGAGGCCAGCAGCAGTCGGGCTGACGACTGTTACTGCCTTGGGCGTGACTGAGGTGCTTCGGCGCCAATAACCGTATGGTTGTTTCGCTTGGGGCTCATGTTTCTGTCCATGATCTTCGTTTCTCCGACTCGTGACAGCGGTCTGCGGAGAGCACCACTGACTGGCCACGTCGTGTCCCTACAAGTGGGTGAGACCAAACCAAAAAATTCACTTTTATATTCAATTTATATTCATTTAAACATGTTTGATGAAATAAAGTAAAAATATACCGACTAACAACTAATAGTTGTTTGCATGTAGTTCAATGACGAACTTCCAGTTTTCTTTCCTTTTCACCCCTCTGTCTTCTCTTCAACTCTCCTTCATCTTTAATCTTAAGTAACCATTAAATTTGACATACAACTGTTAACATTTTTACAGCGGCATGCCCTTTTGGGGGAATCGTCAGACAATCACTTAACTATCCCCCCCAAACGAGTTGGGGGAAATAGTTAAAGAGATCCAATGAATGAGTAATCGTAGTTTAAAGCCGATGTATCCAAATGGAGTCAAAATCTTAAAAACTTTAGCAGTCAATAAGAAACTATTAAGAATTATTCTTCAGTACGTAGCATAAACTTTATCTATAGATTACGATAGGATTTGTGCTAGTGTGGGGGACCTAAATAGTCAGAGTTCAGTTTGACCTTGAATTGTCCTTCTCTATTATTAAGTGAGTTCAACTGAACTCAGCAGGGAGCCACTTGATGCTGGCAGAAAAGTCATTAAGGATTAAATTCTGTTGGGTCCCCACGAGATGCACAGAAGCCCCTACCTTCATCATGAACATACCAGTTTGGCGCACTGTACAGCATAACTAATTCGTGTTAACTTGCACAGAAACGTTTAAGACCCGTCGGTCCATTAGAAAGCTGTTCCTCGTCCCCGTCCTCGTTTCCCTGTGGCTATCGACTGATACCTAATTTAGTTGAATGTTTGGAAACATTTAAAAACTGTCTTTTTACACTCATAGAAGAACAAAGGTAGCGACACACCAGAGCAGCTCTGCATTGAACTATTTCTCTTCACCAAACTTCTCAGCAGATATGAAGTAATCACCCAGTCAAGTTAGGTAACTTTCGTCTTGGTAGTAGACTTGCCGTTTTCTGGTCACTTTCTTGAATTCATTACAAGGAGCCTAGATACGAGAGTGGTAGCAAACGAACGTAGAGTAATTTTTTGCCATTCGCTTAGAATAAAGGTACTGCAGGTTCTGTTTTTCATGGTTTCAAAATGGCCGATTTTCCAAACTTCTGGCTTTGAAAATTCACCAAAAATGATTCATTCAATGGAATTGCACCAAAGCATACAATTCGCTGCATTTTAAAAGATGTTCTTACCTTGTGAGCAAAGTTGTAGAGGTTTAGCTTTAGACAAACCTTTTCTGTCACAAGCCTTTTAACCTAACTTTCCAAATTCCCTATGCTTACACAGATTCCCTATCAAAATGTCTAAAGTCAAAACGTCTAACGTTCATAACGTGTACCGACGAAACGTCTAACGACGAAATGTCTACTAACGAAACGTGTAATTTTTCTAAAATTGTGTCACACGTTCAAAACATCTAAACCTTCCCAACTTCTGGTGATTATTTTAACTTATTTTGTATGGGTCTGGATCAGTTTTTCTGAAGGCCGCTTTGGGTATGGGTGGCACGGTCTTACCAAATCTTGAATTTGAAGTTCTGGTATTGTCCCAAATACACTTCTTATTTTCTGTACTAGCTTCTGTATTCGACTAGTCATTGACTGTTCACTGAATATTTACTGAATACTGATTACTGACGACTGCATTCAGTAAAGATGGTGCAACAGATTTCACTGATTGCTGATTACTTATCAATTTTAAGCATAAGTTCTAAAATTTCTAGAATTGAAAAGTGTAATGTAAATTGTAAGTTGTAAATTTTATAAATGCTTCAAGTCATTTGCACACCCTGGCTTTTCAGAAATATTTAAAAACTAAACACAATTTAAAATAAAACAATAAACCAGACGTAGAGTTTAATTTAATGTGATTTTTAAATAATTCACTTCAAAATAACATTAAACCTGATTTGCTTTCTTTAAAAATGGTTTTAGACGTTTTGAACGTGTGACACAATTTGAGAAAAATTAGACGTTTTGTCAGTAGACGTTTCGACGTTAGACGTTTCGTCGACATGTTGAGCTCACCTTTGAAGGCCTCGCAGAATAATATACCTTAGCAACATTAGGCATAACATACTTACAATGTTTTGCGGACCCATTGAGTGTGCAAAATGCGTAAAAATAAGCGACATCGAAGACGGAAGAAAAATCGGCCAAAGAGCGACCCCCGCCCTAAGCAATGAAAGAAAGTTGCACACCAGCAGGCATCTGCCTGATTGCAGCCCTCTGGCAACTGCTTATCGCCCAGTTACAGGTGATTCAATGGAATGAAGGGAACTGAATCTTAATCTGCATTCAACATATGCAAGACTTCCAACGAACAAACGCTCTGCCCGCGTAAGAGTTTTCAGTGCAGTCGTTTACATCATACTTCGTATGAGTAATGCATTGTTTCATTCCCGTTAATCCAAAGAAAAGATCACAAAGCATATTTTGTGATTACTAAATATTCGTTAAATTAGCAGTGCTTCGTAAGTTTAACTCAAGGCTTAAGGCCAGTTTACACTACCAGACTTTCACCAGACCAGACTTGCACCAAACTCAAGTCTGGTGGAAGTTTGGTGAAAATCTGGTAGTGTAAAGTGACACCAAACTTCGGCCAGACTTCCGCCAGACCTCCACCAGACTTCCAAACTCAATTTGGTCTGGTGGCAATTTTCACCTGATGTCCGGTGAAAATAACCAATCAAGATCCACATAAAAACACGTGACCTGACTGCCACAGAGTCTCTAGAATTGATGGCTTTTCGTAGTACAGTTTACGAAAACGTACTGTTTGGACTACTGAAAAGGAAACGGAGCTTGTAAACTAGTATTCGGAAATCATCTTCCCTATGGAATCACAAAGATAAAGTATATTTCCGAAGAAATTTGAGAAATGATCTCCACAAAAATTTTTTATGACCGATTCACCCATTACAGGCAATTCTGATAGAAATCAGAAATCGGGGTTGAAGCTCAGTTAAACAGAGAGGCAGACAGCGAGAAGATGTGGATCGGCTCTTAGGTCAAAGGATCAAGCTAGCCTAGTTTGGATCTAACCTAATCCAGACGGTCCGCCTGTTGGGTACGTGAGTTCACTAGTGCCTCAGGGGAAATAGTTATCAAGGGGACAGTTACGATGCTTAACTGACAGCCACGGATCGGTACCAGGGGTTACTGCGCAATCGAAGAGAACCTTAAAGTCGGAACAACCGTCACACTTGAAAACGCAAGACCAGGACTCCGTATGCGGGCTTCCTTCGGGCTCACTATCAACAGTCCAAGCTTCAAGCACGATTCCACGGCTGAGAACAGTTGCAATAGAATGTTACCTCCGAATGCTCAGGCTCAACTAGAGAACTACCCTCGTGAACTAGGAAAAGTATATTAAAACTGTAGTGGTTGTGGCACTCAGGACACTGATGAAATGGTAAATTCAGCTGGTTTTCAGGCTCAGTAATATAACCAAAATCACTAAGACTGATCTATTTTTCCAGATGTCGTCGACTCAGCGGTATCCTATCCAACCTAGTATCAACTACAACGACTTAAGCTCTGATCCCAATAACTGTCTTTACTATTACAGGTAACGTACAACTTCACACACAAGATCAAATATGCTACAGATCTATTGCAAGAACTGATACGACTGGTATCCGTTCACCGCCTAACAACTAAACCCAAAGCTATGATCAGTCACAGGTCCCTACTCCGAATCTTAGCAGAAGAACTAAAGCTGAAACCTAAGAAAATTTTGGTTGGATTAGTATTTTAGCCTAATGATTGCCACATGTACACTCACACACGCACTCACACAAACTGTATTCGTTTCTCAGACTGCGAAGTGATTCGCAGTCACACAATGGTTTGGTTTTCGGGGTCGAGGGGGGAGGTTCCCTATATGCTCCCTATATGTACCTGAAAAGTGTGCACAAGCCCACCCGTTCCCAGTCACGAATAGTTACCAGCAATACTCACCAGCAGACAAACAGTAACTATTCTGTCCTCTGCTAAGAGGACGACCTGTAAACTTTGAAACTTCGTTGAAAACTTAAAGAGACAGCATTTGAGCAGATGTGATAGAGCAAGCAAAAGCAGAGCAGATCAAAGAGCAGACAATTTCAGACGAAAAGATAACTGACATTTTTGACAGTTAAACAGTGAAAAGTTAATGACTCTGACAGGACTTCGTTTCTTCTGTAGATCAGACTTAGAACATCCAACCCACGCTCCAAATCCCAATATGACTGTTTTAAGTCAATCTGTGCGTCCCTAAGCCAAAGAGGTGGCTCTCAGAAAAGTTCTAGATTCAAAGGGAAGAATCTCAGCAAACTGACGCTTGGCAGCTGAATTGCGAGTGATCCGGACAGAGCAGCGCTTAAACAAGAGAGGGCAGTAAGGCCAGGGGAATCCGGGGATTCTCACACTGGATGGTAGAGCAGAACAAGGACCGGGGAGCAGCTGATGTCCAGGAACAGTGCAGCAGGCAGAAGTCCGGGATTCAAGAGACCACGGCACGGCAGATCGCAGAGAGACAGAAGAATCGCAGCGAGGCAGAAGAGAGAGAGAGAGACAGAGGCCTGAAGGCGGCACTCGCTAGAACTGAATCAAATGGGTTAAAACCTTGTTGGTTTTAACATGGATTCAGCAGTATTAACTGGATTTCAGGACTAGGGGAAAATTGCGTATATTTTAGGGTCGAAAATCAGAAAATAACGGTTGCTAGGACGGTTAGACAAAATACCGTTGAATTTTAAGAGTTCTAGAAATGGTCACAAATGCCGAGTTAAGACTAGTTCTGAAAATCCGGAAGGGACGCCAAAAGGTGGTCGAAAGTGAATTTTCGAATGATTTTTGAAGGAATTTTACAAAGGGGATTTCCATCAGAAATCCCCCACCAATGACGTATCCTAGATTTCCTTCCCAGGAAATCTAGGGAAATCCAGCGAATATCTGCCGATATTAGCACACAATACATGAAAGCAGCAATAATTCTAGTGTCAATAATCTAGGGCAGCGAGAGCCCGACTTTTAACAAGATATTTTCGAAGGAGGGACTCGAAGTCCGATTTTCGAACCAGCACTTACAGACAGTATAAAAGACCTAAATGGGAAGGGCAGCTCAACATATAGGGGAGATTCAAAATAGGCTTCTGAATACAACCCATTTTAGGCCAACCATTCCCCCCAGGAGCACCCAGAATCCCAACCTAGGGTTCCAAGAGTGGACAAAGTTTGGAGTGAGGTATCCTAGAAGGGGAGAGGCAAAACCTCTCCCAACAGAACGACTCAAGGGGTGTCTGTGATTTCCCCCCCCCCATAGACTCAGAACGAGAGCGGCCATCCGCTAGTACCCCAAAATCACAAACTGACTGGAAACGGTAAATTTTGGTCACACGTTAACTTTCTTTCCCCTGTCTTTTGCAATCATCTTTCGATGATTGGCTGCTTTCATGATCGCGTTCTGTCATTGGCTGGTTTGAAAGGGAGGACCCAGCCTCCTTCTGTTGAATTTGCACCTGAGCAATTCCTCATTTTAGTTGCGTAACCTTTAGGACTCAAAGGCCATTTCTTAAGTGGCCCAGAGTACACTAAAACCCTTGGCCATAAACTTTTACTGCGTTTTTGTTTTGGAGGACCTTTGTCCTGAGTTTCATTTCTAAAGATTCCAATATTATCTGCAAACAGACGCGCAGGCGAAAGGAGAGCCGATGAAAACGAGAAGCACAGAAGAGAAAATCGTAATAACGGACAGGGGGCCTGGAAGCCCAAGATGAGATAAGCCGTAACTAAAGAAAACTACACTTCTACGTAGCTTAAGAATTAGTTAGAGTCTTATTGTACTTCACTTATTGATATTAGTTATTAATTTTCTTGCTTCTTCTTTTTTAGGGGTGACTTGTGCCGTAATTGCAAAGAGGTTCCCCTCTGTCTAGCCTGTGCGTGTTATCATTCAGCGAGGGAGATTCTTCAGTGACGTAGAAGAGGCAGAGCAGGCCCTTTCACACATACACACGTTCATAAGCGTTCAGACTGAACCTTAAACACTCACACAAACTCAGGGGAGGGGACCTGTGAATGAATCCCATATACTTGATGCCGCAGAATTGAAGGGGTTAAAAACTAACTAATCTCAACATTAATTAATGGTGAACGGATTCGCTACACGAATGATTAATAAATTTACAGTTACCATGAAACCACAAGGCAAAAACTATACACCCATCGCATACTGAAATTTTTTGTGCCTTTTTAGTTTCAATTGTAAAAGAGGACGAAACTGTACAATTCCTGACCACATGATTACAAATCCTACTGTATAACTTACAATTAATAGTTAACTACAATTCGTACGTAAACAAGAGCAGACAAACAGAAACAATTACGATTCAATAAAACAATCTTAGCTACCTACAAGTCAAAAGATTACATTGTTATCATCTGTGTGCTTTTCCTTTCTTGGATATAGTTTTTACTCGAACAACTTGAGGGTCTTCTCGGAACTGGAACTAGAGACCTGCTTGTTGATTTGCTCAAAAATTGGGACACCTGTCCGTATTAGTTGAGGCGGACTCAGCCAACAACAACTAGCTCTAATTTAGCACAGAAATGGTCATCAGGAGCAGTCTCTAGACATTGCCCTTACTGTAACTTTTGATTGGGAGGATTGAACGAATAAATTCGAACGTTTCTAGATAGCTGGCGATCTCAAAAACCCAAACTTTTTTATGAGCACAATTAACTAGCGTGACACTAACTTATGTGTAGCATATTCTCGATAGGTTTCATCATCAAACAGTTGAACGAGAAACATCCCCATTTAAATAATTTCAAACTTGTTTCTTGGGGAATAAAGAAGCTTTTTAGAAGGCAATTCTAAATCCCTTATTTTTTCATTTTCATTACGTATTAATATTTTGAAATAAATTTGAATGAATGAAATGTTGTTTACCTCATGCTAGATATACACTTTCCAACTGTTCAACTGAGATGGGGTCCCTTTAGAAGGTTAGTTTCAGGCTGGAATATTCACATGTAAGTGTGAGTGAATATTCACAAATGGATTCACCAATGTTTTTAAGCTTGGCGCTCAATTTTGTCGAAATGTGATTGGATCCCTCTCAAAGATTGTCCGAAGTCTGGACAACATCTGGTGAAAGTTTGGCGTGTCAAGTCAGATAGTGTAAAGTATAAGTTTGGTGAAATCTTTTCACCAGACTTGAGTTTGGTACAGGTCTGGTCTGGTGAAAGTCTGGTAGTGTAAACTGGCCTTTAGCTTCATCTGAAGCTTCCTATACTTCATATAAACTGTCACAGACTCTTGGACTCTTGACATACGCACAAGTCATTATATGAAAAAAATAGACAACCTGATGATGTCCCCGTGTAAGTCTGATATCGGGTTTTTATCGCCGGACATGATCCCATCGGAGTTATGTAGTAGGACGAATCTTTACAACACCGTTCAGCCGTCAGAGATTTGCGCCCGTCCGAAGAGCATTTGTCAACCAAATCTTCACACGAATATGATATATTGGCAATGAAGCTCAGCTGAGTGGGATAATGCTTAGACAGTGCTGAGTCCAATATTTTGGCAGCAGCTAAGGTTTCGAAAACGTGGGTCACGCCTTTCCTGACACTGTCTAAGTAGGGCAAGTTGTAAGTGAAGAAAAACTGGCCACTGATAGCATAGTCAGCCTGAGCAAGGCTTAAACTGTTGGCATCAGCAAGCTTCAGTGCCTGCTGTAGTCTTTCCCAGTTATACCTGTAACAAAACGAATCTTTCACCAGCCTCCCAGTCTTCAAAATTTTTAACCTAAAGACCTTAAGCCAAGGACCTAAAATTTGAAATAATCTAAGTGAGCTAAAATTTCGATCGCGCTGAGCTCTGCTATCGCAAAATGTTTTGATTTTGGGACATTTGAATTTTGCATTCTCAATGAGGACCAAGGGAAGCCGAAAGATGGACGGACACGGACCCGAAAACCATGTTTCGCACTTTCACGTTCTTCTAAACAAGTCTTCGCATAGCTAATTTGAATTATAACAACCATTTTTGTTTGTTAACCCAAACCAACGCGAACCCGAACCAACACCTTAACTTAGTGCTAATACTTTAGCCCTGGACTCTAACCTAAGCCTGGAAGATGTGGGAAGATGCGGACGGGCAAATGTAGACACGGTCACAAGCCCATCTGGGTCCGATGTTATCAAGACTGGGTTGAGTTCAACCCGGGTTGAACCCGTTTTTGGGTCCAACCCCAAAATTTTGGGGTTGGCTAAACCCCGCTGCTCAACCTATGTTATAAAACATTTTTGAGGTAAGGTTAGCTTAACCCGGGTTGACCTCTTTCAACCCGGATTTGAACCCAGTTTTCAACCCAAAAAGCGCCTTAGCGTGAAGAATACTGCAGCTTCCGTGGAACAAAAATTGCTATAAACGCAACAAGTTATGTTCATAGCGTTTAGAAGAGTTTATAATAGTTCATCCTATTATAGACTCTTGCGATAAATAATTACATGGTCGAATCAATGCAAATGACGAAGTGTGTTATTTTTTAGGATAGTAAGGCTAGTCTGGGTGTAACGTAACAACAAAGTTTATTGTGTAACAGTTTATTGTAACAACATAGGCTAAGAAAAGTGGCAAACAAACAAGAAAGAACAGCCTTATATAGGCATCAACTAATTTGCATAAATTTCGCAAGACACTCACAATGTTTACACAGTTTACACAAACTCAGCTGTTACACCTCCCTCCCATACGGGGTCTGGTCCCCAGACCAAAGTAACAGTTCCAAATGCAAAAGCAAAACAATTACAAAAAAGTCGACCGTTAGATTCTAGAAAATGCTATTTGGGCTGCAAATTAGCATAGTAAATACGGGGTCGATTGTCAAAGGAATCAAACTCCGTCTGCAAATATGGTTTGGGGCTCAACTGATAAGGGAGAACAGTCAGATCCGGTTCCAGTGATTCCAAAATAGACATGAGCTCCACCAGACCACGGTGATTTAGGTGAAACCTGAAGCATATCTCCAATGTAGCCCTCGCCGTTACCCTGAAACGGAAGATAGTCCTTTGGATCCAGGACAGTGACTTGCAGACCGAGACGTTGAACCTCACCCTTGACGAAACCATTAAACGCACCAACTCGACGAACTCTATCCGTGGAATACGGTAGAGAGAGAATACGAGACTGGTTTGGATGGGATTCCAATTCCTGTTTCAGCACCTCCCATTCCTTTACCCACTCTTCCTTGTGCTTCCGGGATACATTGACCCCGCAAAGGAACACCACGACTCGGAAATCGGCCAATTGCAGGCGGCGCAGGCCACACCTCGCCATGATGGTGGAAGGCACGCCACCACTGACTGAAACTATCGACCCGGCTCCGATTTTCTTGATGAATTTTGCCTGGCTGTCTCCGAGAACTAGGACATAACCCCAAGGTCGGGCCGTTGGCATTATCGCTCGGTCAAAAAGTTCCTTTGGAGTGAAAGGAGGACTCAACCGCGATTCCCGCCATTCCATGCGCACACCATCCAGCAATGCACCATAACCGTTTTTCCCAGGGTAAGGGCGCCAGTCTTGGGTTTTGGCCACAGCTTCCCTGAGGCGGCATCCCCAATAATAGTCGGTCCCACCAACGCATACAAACTTAATATCTGGATCCAAGGAATTTTGGATTGCGTCTGCGATATCCGGATCCTCCTGCATTCGGGCTACTAGGAGTGACTTGTAGATTCCGGCAGCCATGTCATACCAATGGGCCACTGGCTCGAAACCAAGTTGGGATAGTCTGGACTGTACCAAATTCCCAAAGCACCTTTTCCGCCCACCGACGACAGCCATGCTGCCTGAGGCAGCTATACCAAAATGCATGGTCGAGCGAAGTGAATCTTCGGCCTTCCATTACAAATCTTCGGCTGTAGTACCGATGAAGCACACGGTTAGGGCCCACAAACACCGGCATGGCAGGACTATGGCGACCTGAAAAAATCAAATAAACAGTCTTAATCTTCTGTCCTTGGCCTTTCTTGGCAGTCTACAAGCAGTTGAGTTCGATTCCTGATGCTCTTCCACACGTTTAAAATATGGGCGAACTCGATTAAAATGAACAATAGTTTCACCCTTTTCTGCATTAACAATGATATTTGGAAGATCGAGATTTATAATTTCATAGGGCCCTTTCCAATGAAAAGTAAGTTTAGGAGATTTCCTTGGCAAAGTCACAGGCGTATTAACAAGCACTAACAGTCCTATTTCATAAGCAAAGGGCAAATGCACACGCTTGTCGTATTGCTTTTTCTGGGCTTCCTGAGCCT
>JASAND010024214.1:0-22329 GCA_030248195.1 Trissonchulus latispiculum
CAGTGTTGTCTGATCAAAGTATAACGCCTCTTGTTTTCTCCATAAGATTTAAAACGTAGTAATGTATTTGCGAGAAATTATCTTCATGCTCTTAGATCATGACATCGTTGTTAAATTTTTGTGTTCAAGTGTATCGTCGGAGCCGATTGATTAACACGCGGCTATCGGACATCATGTATATTTTCCAGTTTGCACCAGACATTTGCGCAAGGGGAAGTTGGGGTGGGGCGGGGTGAACCGGCAGCCGACGGCGGCCAAAAAACCGGATTTTTCCAGTTTTTGGTCAAAATCACGAAAAACCCAGAATCATGTGAGGAACCGTTCTGGGGGGTTGAGCTCTTGGTCCGTGCAGGGTGAAAACCCTCAACACTTCTCAGGCACTTGCACTGCACACTAATTTCCTACCGATCAATTGAAAACAAGCCATAGCCGATATTTCAGCGAAGTACTTCCGGCTTGTTTGAAAAATTTTGAAAGCCTGTTTTATTGCAATCGAAATTTTTTGTGCCCGAAAATATGGAAAATGCAAAGTCTTCGTATCAGTGCAAAAGTCACTTCTGTATCAGTGCAAAAGTATAACAAACCAAGCCTCAGTTTAATACAAATCGATTCTCGGTCACGTTACCATCACAGTACCTTTCTTTACTTTGGAGAATGTAGGCCCATAAGATGTAGTTGATTGTAGTGTTCCAGTATTAGAACCTGGTTCCTCGCGGTACTGGTAACATCTAAAATTGGTAAGTGTTAATGTTGGGCTTTGATCGGGCTATAAGGTATTGTCGCGTCCCTTTATTTTCGCTTCAGGACACGACGACATTGCTATCGTTAAATGCTGAAGTGGTTAGTCCAGTTCAGTGTAGCCAAATGTTCAACCTGGTTTGATGATGATTCGAGGCTTAGTTCACTCAAGTATCAGGCGCATTCGCATTGCACAGGTTGCACTACACGAGAATTTTGAATTGAACTGAGAATTGGCCCAATGTTCATGTCAGTACTAAATTATAACGAAATACAGCTTCATGTTTTAAGCAATCAATTCTTTGTTACTTTCACTTTCATAGTACCTCTGTTCGATGTGGACAAAGTGGATCCGAATACTGTAGCTGCTTGTAGTGTTCCAGTTTTAGAACCTGTTTGAAACACTGTGGCGGCGGCGGTAGTGGTGGTGGCAGAGGTTACATCTAAAATAATAGGTAAGTTTGAAATTTATCCAGGAAGAAGGTATTGCTACCTACCGTTGATGCAGTGTTTCAATGCTTATGTTTATGCTTCACATATCTCTGGTACGTATTTTTCTGTCGCGCCTCGACGCAACAAGGTCTTCAATTTATGTTTATTTAGTTTATCTGAGGTTTTAAGATTAATTATTCACGAGACGTAGTATGTCTGTGATGAATTTTATGAAAATGAAGTATATGTCAAAAGTTCCGGCATTATTATTACAATTTTGCGTATAAAAGCAGGTATGCAAGCGTCCAGTCCTGTTTAAATTTGACCAAGTCCGGAAGATCATATGCTTTATTGGCGACTAAAAGTGACCATCACTTATGATTCAGTTCTGTATCATCATGCTTTTAACTGGATCCTACCAGTCCGGTGAAGTTGTTACATTGCAAATTAACACTACATCACATTGTAAATTACTTCACTGAACTAAATTGCGCTCTAGCACGAAATTTTATTCACGGTAGTCAATCCTTTATCAATCAGGATATCAGAATACATACCTTTGTTTATTGTAGACAACGTGGGTACATCAACGGTAGCTGTCAGTGGTATTTCCTCAGTAGAACTATCTCTTTGTTCAAATGCTGTAGTTCTAGGAGAACCTGCAAACAGTAGTAACTAAGGCCTATCAATGATTCAATTTCAAACATGTAAAAGTTACAAACAAGCATCTTAATTAATTTTGCATACCTTATCCTTTTGATTAAATGTTACCATGATTATGTGACACTATTTGTTTGAGTTACCGAAAGTTTCTAGGTCCTATCCTATCATATTCCTATCTCTAATTTCGAAGTTCCGTTAATGCGCTTTAATATTTTGGTACATTCGGAACAGCTTAGAGACATTCTAAGTTGTAGAAGTTAATAATTACAAAATCCAATGTTTCTAAAAAGCTTTAAATACGTCAGGGAACTTGAATATTGTCCATAAGTCAGTATCCAAACAAACAGTTTGCAAGACAGTTTCCAAACGTTTCTAAAAAGTTTGAAAGTGTTTCGATACACATTTTTAAGATTTCCAAATTTTAAGTCGCATCGCAAGTTGAAAGGAATCCAGTCTCTTTTTCCTGTACCCTCTGTAGTCGCAGTGGAGCCTAGTCTGACACACAATTAATTTGTTCGGTAGTCTGCAATCACATTTAGTTTGTGTTGTTATTGAATCAATTATTAATTATTAATTATTAATTGTATAAATAATTAAACAAATGTGGAAAGGCAACAAAACAAATAAAAAATAAAATGATTATTTGATTAGTATTTTTTAAATTGTCAAAAGTTTTCTTTTTGCTTACTATGGTAATTTTTATTTGTGCTTGCAGTGGTACTGCTGGATGAATAGGTTGATCCAGTTACCATGCTTCCATAAGATGTAGTTCCTCTTTCATCAGTATACCACTTTTTTATTTGTATTTTCGCAGGTTTAAAATTGCTACAATCTTTCTGAGGAGGCAGATCATTTTCGTCTCCTTGCATCTCTAAAAACATAATACCATACAAAAGAGTTCATGCTTTTCTGCAGTTTTGACGGATGCAAATGCAAGGGTCCTGTGAAAATTCACAGCAGTTAGTGCTAAAATTCGAAGGATTTGGTTGTACATCAGTAGCTCAATGGGTGGAGTGTTGGTTGTGATTGCGATACAGGCTTTAAGCCTTAATTTTTTGAGACTGAGGTACTGCTGTGACACATTGCTTCGCTCGTTCCTTCATTGCCACAAAATTATGCATAATAACAAACAAAATGGCAATTATATCGCACGGAACAAATTAAGAACGCAATCTCTTACCACATAAACTTAGATTAAACACCTAATAAAATACTCAATACTTGCTAAAACTCTAACAATCTCCCAAACAAGACTGACGTGACTCCCGTAAACTCCAGATTTTAGCCTGACAAGCTGTCCCCAGCAACGATTGCAATCACTTTTCACACCCACAAATCTACACCGTTGAATAGAGATCCAAGGAAAAAATTTGTATTAGTTCGCATTAATTAATACTTTCAAGATTTTTCCAGAAAAACTTTCAGTTTAACTGAAAAGTCAGTTTTTTACAACATTCCAATTTGTCATGTTTACACATTCACTGACAGGTCTTCTCTATTTGTACTGTGCATTAGAATTGTGTACCGGAGTTGATCATTATTCGACCATTCTATTAGACATGAAATTAGAAACACAGCAGGGTACGCAATAAAGTCATTAAGACATATATTTAATATGGGGGCTCCCGCTATAGTCATCAACCCGTTAAAAGGAGCTGCGTGTGCCTTTGTTTTGAATGATGTCTAATAGAAAGGTCAAATGGATGGTCAAATAATTTGGAACTTTATATGTAAAAGCAAAAGTTGTCAGCTGTGGCTTCTTATACGGGACTGCTGTTTTTTTATGAATGCGGCAGCAAATAGTTTTTATTTTCTGCATGCTCTTCGATCTTTGATCAAAGATCCTGATTTCACTGTTAGTGCAATAGATGAAATAAATGAGTGATTGATTAGGTTTAGGTGTATTTATAGGATTCTCTAATCCCACTATTCCAACTTGGTAGTATTCATTTGCTCAATGGAACGCTTCGTGGCTATGGTATCGTTAAGTTTTTGTCAGATGAATGGAGATCCTGTGAAATACTTTTAATAAAAGTGCACATGTGAAATGCAATTCAAATGTAATTTTTGGAATTTCAAAGATAGTTCGCTCACCGCAGGCACACAAAGGCTCCTCTCCCACGCTATTAGCGTCGCAGCGGGGATCTTCAGCATAAAAATTGCACTGGGCGGCCGCTGGTGATGATACACGCATGCTAGGTTTAACCCTCTGAAGAGCAAGAGTAGTTCCTTTTACGCTCTGAGTTACATGACATCGCTGTAACGTGTCACACAGTCGTCGTCTTGTCAGCATCTGAGTTATGTTTAGAGATCCTGACTGGTTCAGATTTGATCGATCACACGCTGAATTGAAATAGAATTTGCAGAACTGTGTACATGTAAATCCAGGATCAGCGAAGCCATAAATGCGTTGTGAATGCACTTCGAACCCTGAAATGGTACCATCTTTTGCCAGCAAAACCAAAATGTTTTTTATGTAATCTTTCACGTAGCTACCAAAACGTAGGCAACTTACAACAGCTGCTTCATAATATTTTGACTTCTGTTTGCTTTGGTAGATCAATTTATTTAAAATGGAAAAGTACTTACATGCACGTGGAGTATTGAATCGATGACACGTTGTGGCAAGCATAGATTTTTCCACCTCGTCGCTTTTTATGTCTACAAAGCGTAAGTAAATTTACGCTTCTAAATTTTGTAAAGTAAATTTCAGCGTCTATTCGCTTAGTAATTTTTAGTTCACTGCATGCTTCAGCAGTGTGTACAGAAGAACTGCAACCTAGACTGCACACCAAAAAATAGGCTTCCCAGCCATGGCAACAATGAGATTGCCGCCACTTTACATTAAAATTTGTCTAGACATATCTGTCAGCTTCACATAAACGAGTAAGGTTTCATCAATTAAGGATAGGTTAAATCGTTGTATGAGTACTTTACAACACACCTTAGCGCTGTTCACTCATTTCTACTGCGCACGTCGCATGGAAGCCCTCGTGCATGGCCTCCGTGCGCTTCGCGCACTCGTGCCCCACACTCAGAGCTTCCGACACGGCGTGCGTATAAATCAGTGAATACATGCTAAGGTGTGCTATAAAGTATACGTATATAGCTGTAGTGAACATATTGCTTTTGTATGGACCCAGGTCTTGAAAAATTTACCGCAGGAGCACACTCTGTCTTCTTCTAAAACAGCATTGCAGCAATCTTCATCAATTACAGGTTCTCTGAATATTTTGCATAATTTGCTTGGAATTATATGGGTAAGACAGCCACTCATTTTGTCGTGTTCTCGTCGTCCATATGGGAGAATTGATGTGGTATAAAACTTGGCCATTCCAGTTTGCAGCTTATTAAACTGAATCAGCATGTGCATTTTTTCAACGGCATCAAGTGACAGATCGTTAACGAAACAGTGTGAATTTGGAAAAATGCTGGCACACGCTTCCTGGCATGTAATGTTTGGGTTGGCTATTGCATAAAAATGATCATTGCTCTTGTAGATACAGCTTTTCAGATCTAAAACAAATCTGTTGAAAATTACAATGTTCTTTTACGTAAGGTTTGAACAAACTAAAACTTAAATTAAACACTAAGACGTTTTAACCAAACTAAGTTCAGTCGTTTCACCGTTTTGATAACTTCTAAAAAAAGTACTTCATATGCCTTCCACGGATTCCCAAAAGTTCATGTCTCCTGGTGTAATCTTTGCCGGAGACATTTTTTCATTTCAAGAAGTCTATCATTGCTTTGTTTTTGCTCTGTTGCTTGAGTGCAATCTCATAACTATGGGATACTTTCCCAAATTCCCCTTGGTTACAATCTCTGAAACGGCGAAATTGCAGGGAAGCTGTGTTGGAGGGCCGTCAACCCAATTTCTTCAAACATTGAAATGGTCGAAATCGGGGTAAATGATTACAAATCAGCCGGATTAAAATTTTAGTAGACGTTTCTTTAATGCTGAATTAAACGAACTGAAATTAACTAGTTTAATCAGACAATTTATAATCAGCCAATCAAAGAGGTTAATTTTGATATTCAGCCGTTAAATACAGCGATTAAATATTTCAAACGACCAACTTTTAATCATTTAACAAATAAAGAGCAGGATAATACATTAAAGCTGTAATCCTGGTGCGTTGAGAAATAAGATTAAGTTTGATCTACTAGGTGGAGGTGCTGTTTCTTTAATGCGGATAAGTTTTAGTATTATCCGCTTGATATTCAAAAAACTAAAACCTACGACGACAAGATCACTTTCCCTTTTCACAACAATTTAAAGTTCAGATTCCGCTTTTAGGCACACATTTAATGTTCTTGTGCTGCAAGCATTATCAAAGAGTTCCGAAAGCAGCGCGTGCTAAATTTAAACTCTCATTCGGATGAGTTTTACATGTATCAGGTGAAACATATAAGGGGTCGGATTAGACAATATTTAAGCTCAGGATAAAGTTAAGGCACTATTTACTAAAGATTAACACAGACAGAGTAAATGTACTCTGTCCGATGTCCGATTTTTGTCCGATTTTAGAGTCCGTAAAGTTTAGAGTCCGAGTCCGTAAATGTCCGATTTTAAAGTTTTCTTTAAAACGGATTGACACCAAAAACAACTTAACTTTAATCCATTTAAAGAGCCAGTAACGGATAAGCCAAATTCCCCTTTTCTTTACTTATTACTAATCCTGCGAAACCTTGTTGCAGGCTGCGATTTCAAAAAGAATTAAAGTCCTGACAATCATATTTTAACTGATTAAATTTTAGTTTTTCAAAACCGGCAAACTGACAGTGAAGGAAAACTAGGTAGCTATATTTTTATTATTCCGCTGGAGCGGAATACCTAATAGGGGAATGTCGTATGTTTTGTGTGTATTTGTATGTAGGGACAAGAAAAGCTCCTATCTTTAACGTGTGGCTAGCTATGCAATATTTTTTGCAGTTCTAATATGCAAATTAGGTCAGCTAAGCTCAGTTAACCTCAAAAGAACAGGAAGCTGTAGTTTAAACAACCGCTGTTGGCTAGTTCCTGGCCCATTCAGTCGTTGCTTTACTTGAAGGCATTGGTGGAGCTCAAAAGTTTATTGCACTTACCGTAACCGCATCAGCGCAACCAAGATGTCATAACCTAGATGCTTACAGCTCAAGAGCAGACCTTGGTTGCATTAGTTTGGCTTCTTCGAATTTAGAAATATTTTTATTGTCATTGAAAAACCCAAAAGGAAACCAAACAAATAAGCTTCTGCTTTCAAATTTGCGTTTCTTAAACTCTAAATAGAAGTGAATGCTTGTGGTGAATAGATTTGAAGTTATGATCTAATTTTTTTGTCTGGACACGACAGCTCCTTATACCAATGGTGGCACTTCCGTGCGCTATCTACAACCGGAAAGCTTGCGATACGAAGAAACACATGTCCAGAAATTTTATTCAGACAATGCTCGGTAAAGGAATCTTGCCCTTTTTGGGCACTACTTGTTAAACTGATGCGGTAATAGTGAAGGATAACTTGAGAAAGATGTTAATTTTAATTATGCAGCTATCAAAGCAATCCGATCTTATCTTGGACAAATGACTAACAGTGGATTGCACCAAATCTGAATAACTGTTCTCAGAATAAGTCTAAAATCTGAATAGATAATCTTATTCTCAAGTTGTTCAGATTTTTCGTTGCACCAAAATGTGACCAGCTAATCTTCTGTTATTCTCAGAATAAAATCTGAATAACTATTCAGATTTTATTCTGATATTCAGTCACATGACAAAGAACTAACCAATTAGGTACCGGGAAGATTATGAATTTATCCAATGGAACGGCAAAAAAGTAGATAGTTATTCACATGTTATTCACATTCGTTTTTGCCCTGTTCACAGTTATTCAGGTTCTTTTTCCAATTCCTAACGTCCCAAGTAATTTGATAACTGCTTACTGACTATCGCTGTGCATTTTCACTTGCTAGGAATTTAAGCACAATGCGAGCATAAAAGCACAAAATTTATTGATCAATACATTTAAAATGATCATATAATATGTATAGGCTTCAAAAACTTCTGTTAAACAGAGTTAATCGAAGAAACAGTTTTGAGCAAAAATTTGCTTCTCCAAACACGGACTCCAAATTCTGCAAAACCGGTTGCACTTCTCTGGAACTAAGGAGCGACCGATAAATTACAAAATGACTTGGGTATCTTTAACAGAATCCTATAAGTTTTATGGAAATCAAGCGTTATTCATATTTTATTCTTACTCCGAGGTAAGAATAAAATCTGAATAACTTTAACTATTTATTCTGATCTTCTTCACATTTTATTCAGATTTAACTTGGTGCAATGGAATATGCAGTTATTCAGATTTTATTTATGAATAACTTCTGAATAGCTTATTCAGATTTTATTCACATTTGGTGCAATCCACTGTAAATTGCAATATATTTGTCAGCTAGTTGACCACATTGGAAAGCTGTTAAGGAAACATGACAATCGTGCTGGAATTTTCTACTTTAGGTTTCAATGCTGCAATACTCTGAAGAATGCAGCCGGTGCGTTTGGAATTGAGCAGATTGATTCATAGCAAATTCCTAATAGGAAAGCTGTCATTAGTAAAGGAATTTTGCTGACTGTTTCGTTTTTCAGAAGCTGCCCGAAAATCTGCCAGACGTTCTGCAAATTAAGTGTTTGTGTTTCCACCGGTTTCATTCCACGGAAAGCTTATATTCATTTTTTCGGTGGGGAAAGTCGTGAATTCGGTCATGTCGGAGTCAGAATCTTTGATCAAAACTAAGACAATTAAAAACTAGGACTATTGTATTATAACTGGTTTTATTCTTTAACCCTCTGTGTTGAAATCTAATCTGTTTTTTACTCATTAATTATGTATGGACTATGAACAACCCGAACCTGGACCCGAACAAATGATTTAAGTTGGGCAATAATGTGTTTTTAAAAATTAGTTCTACGCATCATTCCCTTCACCCTTTATCGGGTTACATGCATCTGATTGTGCTTTTCAATGCCAGACTCTTATGCAGCAGAATTGTATATCACATAATACCAAGAGTACATAATATCTAACAGTGTGACATGCGTCACACTCTTAGTTATCAGCTGGCAGACATCATCTGTCCAATAAGGGCTGACGCCCACACCTGAGTACGTTCCCTTCAAACATTTTTGCCTAATACGTTATAGATTTCAGTAAGTAATAATAGAGGCGAGTGGGTGGTGGGGGGGGGGAACATAAAAGGGAACAGTGCGTGGGGGGGTGCGTGTGAGGGGGGGCCGGGGTGGCGGAAGGAGGTCTGCGGGGGCGCCGATGGTAGAGGGATTGCTAGCGCGTAGCTGTTTGTACTCTCTGTTATCGTATTGGTGTTATGGGTGTTGTGTGGCGTGGGGGGTGTGGTGATGTGAAATGTAGTGTTGTGTAGGTTAGTAGTGGTTGTTGTTGTTGTTGGTGGTGTGTGTTGTTTATGCTGTCGGTTGTTCGCTGGGGGTGGCGTGAGGTTGTACGCGGTGTCAGGGTGGGGTGAAAGAGGGGGCGGGTTGGTGTGAAAGTGGGGTGGCCGAGGTGGGGATTGGAACGTTAAAAATTTTATAAAAATTTTATGTAAAGAAACGGATTTCGGTTAGGCAATGCTTTTAGCCAATTTAGATACTGAGAGGTCCTTTTCACGTCTTAATTCTCAAACTTCAAACTTCAATCTCTCAGCCTTTTCTAATTGTACAAGTTTGGGGGTCGGGCAAACTTGCTTCCAATAAAATGTGATCAGAGCACTGGTAAAATGGCTCAGAATAGCAGAGACAGAGCACTGGTTAAATGGCTCGGAACAGCAAGTCAAATTCTATCTTATAATTACCTAATAATTAGTTGACCGCTCAACGGAACTTTGAGGTCAACTAATTATCCTACTTAAACAAGGCTTCCGTAACTAAAACACTGGTCCACCTTGTTCTCAGATCAATTCCCTAAACTATTGAAGACTAACACAATGATAAAGCAGAGGTTGGAATCGACTAATTTAATTTGTTTCTGACACAACACTTCCACGACTGTCCACTTCAAGAATCGGTAATTAAGAACAATATTATTCAAGCTTTGGTAAATACGTTGCAAGACAGAAATCACAAGATCAAATTTCAAATCACTGAACACGACGCTGATCAACTCGGGACGTTTGTCATTAGCACGATGCTAGCTCAACTCCAAAACTCACGTTACCTTTTGATGCAAGTGAAATCCAGACAATCCCCAGAGACAAGATGAAACAGGCAAACAGAAATCACAGAGACGGGTGAGAGAGAGAGGTGACAGAAAAAACACGAAATACTGGTACTCGACACACACAAAATCCAACAGGCACTATCGGCCCACCAAGTAGTAACAGACGGACTAGGCGTAGCAGCCAAACTGAAAAGACAGATCCAGACTAGTGCACAACCGCACTCTACCAAAGTCAACCTCAAACTGATTGGAATTGGGGTTCAGTCACCTTCTCCCCTCTCAGCCTTGTCCACGTGAATTTCTGTAGTTTTCGGTCTTTTTGATTTCTTTTGATGGGAAGGCGAAAATCTACGAAAGAAAAGGCATACGTCATGATAAGCATGACGTATGAGATTGCTTTTGGGCTCATGGGGCTCCCCAAATTTCCAACTTAAGACGATTAACCCCACTTTCTGATTTTGAACTTCTTAGGACGAAAACAGACCAATTTTCCTAATCATTCAAGCAAATAGAAACCACCATTTCACTATTGTCAAGACGGACAGTTAATGCCAATTTTCACATAAACTGCAAACACAAAGACAGCGAAAAACCATGCAGTCAGATTTGTACAGTCAGTCCACAAAACGAAAATAATTAGTGTTAGCGTACAAAAAATTAGTTCTTTTACAGAATTAGGTTAGTTAACAAAAATTAGTTATTTTACAGAATTAGGTTAGTTAACAAAATTAGTTCACAATTAGACAGAAAATGAGTTCACAAATTAGACAGAAATGTTCGGTTACAGTTAGGCATTTGAGTACAGAGTCAAGAGTTTGAAAACAGAGAACAGAGAACAAAGTATTACAGGAAAACAGTCAACTTTTAACCAATTTTTTGACCTCTGGGCTAAGAATGAATTTTTCTTGACCTTACACTCTCCACCGCAAAAAATGGTGTAGAGTTTTACTAGTAGTCGAAAGGTATCAAACGAAAGTGATCAGGAAGTGCATTTACATGCATCAGTCAAGCGATAGGGAACAGGAAAAACAATAGTTGGGTGAAGCAGAGCAGTCAGTGTACAAAACAGGCAAAATATGGTACGAAAACAGTGCAAAGTTCAACTATGTACAGGCAATACTGGTGCGGTGCAGTTCATAGTGGTGGCGATGACAGCGATGACTGGAAGACTGAGGCAACAGAATCGGAGGCCAGCGCAAAAGTCAATGGCCAATCTTCGGAGGGCTGAGCAGTGGTCTCAGCTGGGAATCGATCAGGAGGCTGTGGACATGATCGCGCGTGCAGAGGTGCTGCAGACGCGTTGGCTGGTTGATCTGAGGTTGATGACTGATTTGTTCGCGATGATGATAAGGAGGCAGGGGGTGTGTTTGGAGGTGGAGAAGACAGAGCTGAGGGGGTGTGGGAGCGGAGAGTGGACGTGGGATACTGGCCAGATGACGCAGCCAGTGACGGCGGCGGTTGGTGAGCAGTTCTTCCGTGTGCCGGGAGAAGCCGGCGGAGCGGCGGAGTGATGGAGTTCGGTTGATGACGCTGACATGCCGGGTCAGCCGACGAGGCGGCGGAGATGAGGACGACGACGTGAGCCCGGGATATGCCGGCGGAGCGGCGGTGTGTGCTTATCCCAGACAGGTGGTACCGGAAGGAACCGGCAGGGCGGCGAGGTGTGGTTCTGGTGGTCAGGACTGCACGACTGATCCGACCAGGTGCGAGGAGGAACGATGACATCAGAAAAAGAAAACCATTGCTGAGAAACAGCCTAGAAATACATTGAACAACAGGGATAAGTAACAGTGACAAGGACCGGTGGGTGACTCTCACCCACCGTAAAAGAGAAGACAGGGACAGTGGAAATAGAAACCGAAGCAGAAGTTCGTTAAGTAGCAATCAAGCAGAAAGTTCTATTTCTAAGTTAGCTTCGATTAGCTTCACAGGTCTCGATCATCAAGTTAGCGCGTTACAACGTTTAGTACTAGTTTCGTTAAAACATGTTAAGATACCGGCTATCTTTCGCAATATCAATTCTACCCTGCCTACGCGTTACTTCCAAAAACGATCACGTTAATTTGTGCAACACTCTAGCTTATAAAATTTGTGCGATGCTCTACTGCTAAACCGGCGTGTGTAGTGCAAAAGCAAAACCAACTAATTAGTAAACAGAAAAGGTTAGCAAACAACGGTTAGTAGGATCCATCCATCCAGAATTGAAGCTCTTGAATTGTGTTGCAGGCCATGGAATCCAGTGAGGTGCAGAGGTGAAAACAGAAGGAAACACTGAAAATACTACAGGCATAGGCACGGCGCGAGAACATTCTACTCCCAAGTTTATTCTTGCTTTGTCAACTCAAACGTTTTAGCTCTTTTCCATTTAAAATTCCTATCTTGCGTGTCCTTCACAAAATTCTAGTTTTTCGCATCAAAAGTTAAAGAACTGTAGGCTGAATTCATCTCGTGTAAACTACAAAACAACAGTACAGCGAGTAACCATCAGGTGGACAGGAGGTTGGTGGCAGCAAACAACTGAAAACACTGAAAAGAAACAAAATACGTAGAACAACGTGTTATGGTGGGCGTACGTAACAATAAGCAGTCGTATCTAGCTAGCGTATGGGATCTATCGGTCCGACCAAAACTGGGTCGTAGTATCTGGGACAATTACCTGCAAAGCTTATTGTTACCCAAACCAAACAGTCGTGTGTTAGTGCGTGCAACAGACATTCCAACAGAAGACGGGACAAAAGGACAGAACTAAACAGAACCGATCGAGTAGGGGACGGGGATCTAGGGATCAGCTTTCATGTCTAGCTTTTCACGCTTTTAACTCGTTCAAACACACGTTTTCAAAACAACAACTTCCAATTTTCGCAGGTCATTTTAGCAATCTTCAAGGGCAATTAAACTACATCAACTTAGGGACGGGACCCACAAACGTAACGAAACAACTTAAAAGTCAACAGAAAGGATATCAGGCGGAATGAGGGGATGGGCGGTATGGGCGTTAGCAAGCAACGAGTACACGTGCGGGGCGGCATGCCGGAGAAAAGACTGGCCACGCCCACGATAGGCGGGCAGCTCATGCAAAATCAGAACAGAATCACTCATGCACAGGCGGTTCGGACAACTGAGGTTAGCAGGGCGCAGCTGCTCAACATGCTTCAACAAAAGGGCCTTAGTTGGAAAAAAGTCAAACTGTAACCTAAGAGGGACAGGATAAAAACGGAAAGGAACAGAAAAATAAGAAAACTTAAAGCGCCAAAAACAGTGAACGCAGAGTGCCACACAACAAGAAACGACTTCCGGACCAAGTAGACTGGCCGGGCGGTAGGGACGAAGGAGACCGGCCGAAGCGGGTCCACAGTATACCTTCTGCGTGTGATAACAGATCTTAAGCTCAGGAGGGAGACAGGCAGACGCAAGTTGAGGGCCTTCCTGGGCTTCCGTCAGACACCATCGGCCATCCGGGCCGGGCACATGGAACAGGAACTGAAGGACGACGCGGGGCACTGGAGAGACAGAAGAAACAGATCGGTCAGAGGAACTCAGAACAAGGGGATCAAGCTGGTCATCAGGATCGGAGGACTCGGAACTGGTAGACTCAGAACAGAAATGACGGACAACCCAAGTGGAAGCACGGGCCGACATGATACTGTAACAAAAGGATAAAGGTATAGGGTGAGCTTACTTTCATGAATAGGAACTCGTAAAATTAGACAGATTAGGACTACTCTGGACTAAGAGATTAGGGTCTGCGTTACTGTTATTACTACCTAGGGATCTAAACTGAGAACTTGGGAATGAGAGGCAATCAGGTAGTTATTTGGACAAGTACTAACCCTACAGAAGTTATTGTATGTATTGTTAACAAAGATTACAGAATGTTAGGATGATACAAAGGAAACTCATCGGGCATGCGCATGCGAAAATCAAGAACATCAGCAGGCAAAAGATCATGCAAAACTAAGGGAACATGGACAAGCAACATGCGTGCTTCTTCACACAAGAACTGCAAACCGTTGGTGTAAGACCAACCTTCTGACTCATGCAAAATAACAACATAAGGGGACTGACAACGGATATTGGGGCAACGGAAAATCCCACCTCCAGAAGATGAAATTAAACGACGTAAACGCAGTTTGTGTGGATCACGGGACAAGCGAATTTCGTCATGCACCGGAAAAACAGTAATAGGGACACCGAAAAAGTTTAAACTAGTACGCCACCAACACTCAACGCAAAGAAAAATACAGATCTGGGCTAAGGTAGGACTTTTCAGATGGACTCGCGTATTAACCTCAAAAAGATGCGACATACGGGGATCAGTATAGATGTCTACGGTGCCGGGCAACATTTTCAACCCATCCGGCAGGGAATTAGGATCACGGTACGGACCACGCATTTCAGTAGGGCAATGCAACACAACAGGTATGTCAAGCTCATTTTCTCCTTCCAACTTTTCAGCAGTTTCAGATAGAATAGAAATCAACTTTGGTGCCATAGCCTTTTCGATTCACTTCTCTGCAAAAATGTGAACACTTCTGTATGAAACCATTTGGAATTGTAAACGCGCATTATCAAAATTTTCTGCTTACTCCCCCACAATTATCCTAGCTAAGATTAGAAGGCATGCAACAGAAACTGGGTTAGGTAACAAGAAACACAACAATCATATCTAGGTAAACAAGGCAAACAAAAATAAAATAAAACATTGCAGTAACATATAATTAGTATCATTGCATAACATTGCACAAACATTATCTACAAATCATTGCATAACAAGAATAAGTAAAAGAAAATAGTTTGTTTATGTTTTTGGTTTTAAAGTTTATATTACTTTTTATGATTTTGTCTATCGAATGTTACTTTTTCTAGGAGGTTTGTATGCTTTTTCAATATAATCTCTCTATACAGAAAATATTACATTAAGTATTCGTAGCTATACAGTTACTATATCTTTGGAACAATTATATCCATATTTTTTATCATTTTCTACGTAATTTTATGTCTATTTTTGGAATGTTTTAGCAGCGTTTGTTTCTGAAGCCACAGTCGGTAGCTGCTACCCGAGCGCTTCTAATGGGCGTAATGCCCGAGACCTAGGTATCTCTGCGAATGCGTGCCTATACCGTCGGGAAGATGGTGAACCCGAGGTACTGTGCCCAACATGGAGCGGTCGGCACTCACATAAATCACTTCATAACCTGCGGTGTAGATGTAAACTACCGAGGTACAATGCCCATCATGGAGCAGTTTCAATTCACAATAACAGTCTAGATCATCGGCATAGATGTTACAACCGAGACCTCTAACATACATACCATTACCAATAGAACATTCGCCACAGAGAGAGATACTCAGACCCAACAAGTTTATAACAGTTCAAAGGCTATACAATTTTAGCGTGCAAAGCACGGAATTTCAGAAAATGGTCATCTGTACAAGGTTCAATTTTAACCACTCTTTTTACAAAAACTTTACAAATTTGGCTATTTTACAAATCACAATTTTGGTTTAACGTCCAAGATTATTTCTCAGACGGCGGTTAGTCCCTGGAGGGACTTGCGGAACGCGTTAGGCGTTGAGACGTGCGAAACGGGTTCCGGAACAAAGGCGAAGGTCCTGAAAAAAGTGGACTCGTGGAGAAGATCTTACGCACATCAGGGTCCTTCGCGGACCGAGTGGGTTTGTTCTCAGCGTCAGGTGAGGATTGGTTTGAGTCACTGGTCAGTTCTCGATACAGTACCTTGGGCGGTTTACCGGTAGGCCATTTGCCATGGTTTGGCTCCCTTACCGACAGAACAACCATGAAGTGGTCACTATTGACGTTATACAAGTAAAGGATACAACGTTCATATTCAATATCTTTGCCTAGTAATGCCTCAGGTGTGAAAAGTTGCCAAGCCCATTCTGGGCCGAATTTTGAATAGGACATGATGGGAGTTTGTAACCAGGCCGCGGCTAGAAACAGCTCATCGTCAGTGGCAAATTCGGCGGTCTTTTTCACCCTTTTCTTTACCTCTGCCATTTGAGGAAACATGTTTTGGAAACGTTTTCGGTGCTCGTAAGTTGCTAAAAATTCATAAAGTTCATTTCGGATATCGGACCAAGAATCCTCTAACCCTGTCAGGGCAAGTGAAAGGGCGCGATAATAGCAATTACCATCTCCTAAAACGTCCAATACTTCGTAAGGCTCATAAAGAGGCATATGCTGCATGAGCACAGGCAGTTTGTGTCGAACCCTAAACCCACGGAGAGCGGCAATTCTCTGTTGCCACCTATCATCAATGGGGTTGAAGAACTTTCTCCTATTGTAGTAGAGTAAGTCCTTTTCGGGCGATAGCGGCTCGTCCGACAGATATTGGGGAGCGTCGCTAGCCTCAGTCTCGGAACTAGAATCGCCAGTTCTGAGAACGGGCCCTTTTCCTTTCGGCTGCTTTGGTGACAACGGTTTACGGGCGAGGGGAAGTTCTGGGGTTACTCTTCCCTCGGCCGGCTTACCCTTATTTTCCGCGGCAGCTTGTCGCAGGCTACGCCTTCGAGCAGTAGGTGCTGCAGGCGGTGGAAGCTTTGGTTCTTCGGCCATATCTTTTTTTACCTCAACAGGTTTCTTACCCTCCGATCGGGGAGGTGGAGGTAGAGCTCGTGTTGGAACCTCAGGTTCCGAGTGTTCAGAAGAGACTTTGTCCTCATCGTGCTCATGAATCGGGGCAGTAATGACACGGGGTTCCACGCACGGTTTCATATTGTTAAACTGCACATTGAGGCGCTTGGCCCGACGATTGCCGGCCGGGTAGACTGTAGCCACACACCCAAAAATTTTCTCAATTCGGTATGGTCCGATGTGTTTGTCTAAGAGTTTGTAAACCTGATCCCGCTTAGCGACGTTGGAGGCCTTAATCATGACCAAATCCCCAATTTGATAATTAGGTTCGACGGCTCGCTTATTGTACTGCTCGTCCTGCACACTTCTGGCAGCAGCAGCTTTCTCGCGGGCTAGAGACCAGGCTAGTTGTATGGCTTCTGTAGCCTCTCGTACATAATCGAATCCGGAATATTTGCGATCCGTGGGAATCGCCACGTTGGTTGCGCTGGGTAGGACAGGGTCCCAGGCGTGTAACAGGTAGTGTGGGGTTTCCCCAGTGGTTGCGTTGATGGAAGTGTTATACGCGAATTGACAGAAAGGGACCATGTTATCCCACTCGAGATGGTTTTCGGAAACGGTGGCAAGCATGTCCAGTAAGGTGCGATGCCAACGTTCAATTTGCCCATTCGCGGCTGGGTGATATCGCGTGGTTTCAAGTTTGCGTGTCTGAACCAGGGAACAAATTTCCTTATTGAGGTCGGCTACAAATTCCTTTCCTTGATCAGAAATCAAGCTTTTTGGTGAGCCGTACTGCAAGATGACGAATTCCAGAAAAGTTTGGGCTACAGTGTAGGCCTTCTTGTTTTTAATGGGAATCGCTATTACGTATTTGGAAAACGCGTCAATAAAACTGAGGACGTGTTTCATACCACTTTTAGAGGCTTTAGAAATGTCCATCAGATCGCAGTGTACTCTTTCGAAGGGTTCGAGTGCCGGCGGGGGGTGTCGCAATAGAGCTCGCGGGTTGCGCGGTGGTCCTTTTCGCTTCTGACAGCGCGGACAAGACTGTATCCAATGCTTCACATCTGTACGCATGCCGGGCCACCAAAAATGTTCCGAAAGCCTATAGAAGGTTTTATTCTGTCCCCCATGAGCGGCGTAGCGACTATCGTGGCATGCGGCTAATGCCTCTTCGCGTAACGCTTCGGGCACGGCCAAAACTTCCAAAGTCGTATTCCTAACTCTCTCGAGATGGACCAGTACACCCTCCCTGAGATCGCAGTTCTCGGCCAGGGCAGCTATGCGTACGGCTCGGTTAAAATTACTAGGCAGCTCATGAGTCTGTTTATACTTAATCACTTCCCCCAGTAACAGATCCTCCTGCTGCAGGTCTTGCAATCTGCTCCATGACTTTGGATTCAGCGAAACGTTAGAACTATCACGGACGGCTCGTTCGAAAACTTCACCGAAATGAGCAGACGTGATACTCTTCCGCTGTGGTCGACCGGTTTCGGTCGAGACAAATTCGGGTCTCACTCTTTCCTCCTGTTCAGATTCGGTGTCGAGTTCACGACTCGGACCAGCTAGTGGTGCCGAATCTCCTGAAAGAGCCTCTGGTTCACTATCCGTCTTAGTCGGATCTCCCCTCGGCGGTAGGCGCGGTTGCTTCTGCGGGGTGGGTACACTTTGCTCAGAATCGCTGGACTCGGAAGCTTGCGAAATTTTGGAGACTTTGGTTCTCACCGCGGCGGTACTTTTCTGTGCTCGACTCTTAGAGATTTTCGGAGTAATGGTGTCACGGGTGGGCCCTCGCTCGCGCTTAGCAACCACAGAGTTTATGTGTGCTACAAATTCCTCACTCTCCTCCTGATGGAGAGCAACTCCCTTACGGTCGTTTTCCCCTTCATCCCCTTGATACCCTTTAGCAACATCAGCAAACAAGGGATTCCTTGATAACCCATCTGCGTTTCTCAGCTGCGGGTTGTTCCGGTGTTTAATTTCAAAATCATACTCAGAAAAGGTCATTTGCCAGCGGGCAAGTCGAGAATTTCGCGGTGGGTGCTTCATAAGCCACCGAAGAGCCGAATGGTCGGTGAATAACGTGAACGGCGGTCCCCCGTAAAGATAGTGCCGAAAGTGCTCGATCCCAAATTTCATAGCTAAACATTCCTTGTCGTGTGTAGAGTAATTTCGCTCGTATTTTTTCAGAGAGCGGGCAGCGTAGGCCACAGGGTGATACTTGCCGTCATCTTGTTCCTGTGACAAGACAGCTCCTAACCCGAGATCGGAGGCGTCCGTATGTAGGACAAAACCCTTAGCTAGATCTGGATGGGCGAGTACCGGGGCTTCAACTAAACTTTTCTTCAGTAGATCGAAAGCTTGCTGGTGGGTGTTATTCCAGACAAATCTAACTCCCTTCTTTTTCAACGAGTAAAGCGGAGCGGCCAGGTGAGCGAACCCTTTGATAAATTTCGCGTAATATGCGCACATGCCAAGGAAACTTTCTACGTCCTTGATCTGCTTGGGCACGGCCAAGTCATGTATGGCCTGTATACGCTCCTTTAGCGGTTCTACCCCATTTTCGGAAATGATATGACCCAAGTAGGTGACGGATTCCTTAAGAAAGTGACACTTCTCAGGGTTCATTTTCAGGTCGGCGGCTCGCAAGCGATCGAAAACTTCCTGCATAATTTCAAGGTGCTCATCGAATGTTTTTGAAAATATCAGAATGTCATCAATGTAGATGATACACTTTTTCCACTGCAAATCCCCCAAAATTCGTTCCATACATCGTTGGAAATTACCCGGCGCGCACTTAAGCCCAAAGGGCAAAACGTTATATTCAAACTGACCGTGGAAAGTGTTAAAGCTTGCTTTTGCTTTAGATTCTTCGTCTAATTCAATTTGGTTGAACCCCTTACTAAGATCGATAGTTGAGAAAAACTTTGCGCCTTTCAGGGAGGTCATGATATCATCAATTCGCGGTATGGGGTAAACGTCGGGGTCACTAATTTTATTGATCTTTCGAAAGTCTACGCACAGTCGAAGTTTGCCCCCAGGCTTGGGTACATAAATCATAGGCGAGCTCCAAGGGCTCGTAGAGGGTCGTATAAGCCCGTACTTCAACATCTCAGTTAACTCTTCCAGCAGAGGCTGTCTTAGGTGTACCGGAAGCCGGTAGTGAGTTGCATAGATAGGCTTAGCTTCCCCCGTGTTGATGTGCGCTTGGAAAATAGTACATTTGCCGATATCGAATGGATGTTGCGAAAAACAGTTCAAATTTTCGTTTAGCATGCCCAAAAATTGGCCACGTTCATGCTCAGACAGTTTCGTCTCATCAAACGAGATCTTTCTCATAGGAGGGGGTAAGTCAGAGAGCAAGCACGGTTTTATGCCTCTGCAGGCCTTAACTTGGTGCGAGCAGTTTCCGGTGGCAACGGGTCCCCGACCTCGAAAGTAACTTCCCAACTTAATAACTTTACCCTCGGCGTTGCGAATTTTCGAGAAATGAGTTGCGCTTTTGCCCCTCCTTAATTCCCGTTGAGGAACGACGTTCCCGAGTGTGGTATTCGCGTGGACGACGAGGTCTGTTCCGGTCTCATTTCTCATAATGACGGGAATATACTGCTGTTCTAGGTTCACCATTGCTGGTAGAACCTGAAAAATAGAATGTGAGTTCTCGAATTTTTGTGTATCCGGCTCAAAAAGTCCCTCATAATTGAGCGGTTGTAAGCTCTCGACTAGCCCCGGGACAGCGACTTCTGCATAGGCGGGCACGGTAACTTTTCGCATAGCAGATACTCGAAACGCGGTCTCAGTCAAAGGTGCATGCTGGATAGTTTAGCTTCCATGGGCGGGTGACTCGGCTTATTAAGGCTTAATTCCCCTTTCTGAAAATTTAGGCTGAATTCCCCGCCATGTTCGAGAATAAAATCAGTGCCAATCAAACAATCCTCTGCTAGTCCCTTAGGGACCAAGAAGGTATGCATTATGCTGATGCCCGGCGTGTCGTAAAACCCGACAGGTACCCGTACTGCCCCCTTAAATTTAAGAGCTTGCCCGTTTACCCCTTCTGCGCGCGGAGCCTTGTCCAATGGCCTCACGGGCAACTTCAAAGATCGTACCAGTCCTTCACTCATCAAACTGAGGTTTGCCCCTGTATCCACCAAGGCCTGAACAGGTTGTTCACTGACATTTACCAAGATCATGGGCAGTGGTCGGTGAGGAACGGTAAGGGCAGCTTCTTCCTTATTCCTAACTGACCTACTCTGATTGGCTATACCTATGAGATGCAAATCAAGTCGAGGATTCGTCGTGGGGGCCTGGAATGGTATGGTAACCCGATGACCGCGAGTGGAAGGCCAGGTAACGGTGTGTTGTCCTAGATCCAGAGAGATCTCGCCAGGGTAAGTGATCATGTAGTCCGAACCCATCACACAGTCAACGGTCAGCTGATCCACTACCACAAACCTCCACCGTCGACTAGGGATCTGCCGCTCGGCTCCTTTAAAGAACACGGGCACTATGACGCTACCCTTAATTTCACACCTACTTCCATTGGCAGTACGAATGTATCTGGTCGGCTCTAGGGGCTCTAAAGGTAACCCTAATCGCTCGGCCAACCCCCCAGACATAACAGAAACTAAAGCGCCGGTGTCAAAGAGGGCTTGTACCGGTTGTCCCAGGATCATAAGGCTGATAAAGAGAGGTACCGTCCTAACCATCAAGACGGAATGTGCATTCACTGGCCTGCGGAAGTTACGTGAGGAGGCTCTGGCTGTAGCACCACTTCCCCGTGGATCTAGGTCCACCTGGGGCCCTTTGCTAGCTCTCTTGATGGGACTAGTGGCCATGTCGGACTGTTCTGCGCTAGCCCGGCCCTTAATCCGGTCCTCCTCCGAATCTGTGTTTTCCCTAGTATCCTGGCGTGAGAATCGAACAATCCGGCAGTCTGAACCTTTTCTGTTTCCTTGATGGAGGTCGATCAAAGGCGAGGTCCTACTATCCTGACTGTCATCGGTCAACAACTGGGCACTAGCATCCAACTCGGCACTATAATCAGACATAGAGGAGACTATTGAGGCGTCTCTCATCAAAGGTCTGTAGGCAGGTGAGATCTGACAACGGTTGGCGGCGGCCTTACGAATCCTATCTAAGTGTTCGTTAACCGGCGGTTCCTTTGAGCGCAAGGGTATGGTCTCCATTTACGGTGAGACGGATCCTAACTCTACGGTGGGCTCCTCATCATCGCTAAAGACGGCTTCGCTCGCTCTACGAACATCGACGGGGGCTGAAATCTTCGGCCTAGCAGGAGGTGAACCCCGTTTGGGTCGTCGGCGAATTCTATCCCTACACTTTCGTCCACAAGGCGTGACCCACCATACGATCACGCACCCTATCAGGATGATAATGATAACAACTGTGAGGCCATGGTTTAACTGCAGCGGAATTAGAGGTAGGTGAACGTACTTTCGCATTTGGTTGTGAATCAAGTTTCGCGCTTGCTCATTTTCATACTCTTCGGTCGATAGTTCGGTAAAGTGCAAAGGGATCCGGCCCAACGGGGCCGGGACAGCCAGTTCCTTAAGTTCGGCTGTGGTAACAGTAGTTCGTGCTATACCTAGAGTGCTGGTGAGAATGGTGTTTCCAATGATCAAATGCAAATACCGACCATGCTCAAACCAGAGCGTACCAGTGCTGGGGACTGCAACC
>JASAND010024221.1:0-61298 GCA_030248195.1 Trissonchulus latispiculum
TGCCAGCTAATTAGAGGTCCGGCGGTGGTAAAAAGGTTGCCATCGTAAACAACTCGAGTAGTACTACAAGTACCACCATACTTTTGGTTCGAATTCGAAACTTCGAATTTTTGCACTAGGCGATAGTTACCGTGCGTTTGTTTTTTTTCTCGGTGAATAACGCTTATTGGAAATGCATTTTACGGCTAAGTGTTGGAACGATGTGGGCATTTTGGCACCATACTACTATTATATGTTGGTAGACAGGATCCCCCCATGCTACCTTTTTTGGTCATTTTGGCACCTGGCCAATTTTGGCTCTGTGCCAAGGTCCCAAAGTCGGACTTTCGCTATTTTTCGCAAATTTTGGTCACACTTTTCTAGAACTGGGTAGAAGCTGGAGAGGTCTAGTATCTTTTGTTGAAAATTACCAGTAGTTGTGCATAAAGTAACGAGGGGGATTTTTTAATTTTACTCCCTAGCTTTCAGGAGATGGGCCCAAACTTTGCATTTTTTTGGCCTGTTTGGGCGAAAAGTTTCTAAGTCCCACTTTTACAAGAAATGGCCTAAAAGTCACTAAAAATGGCGTTTTTCGGCCTCGGGGTGGTCCCCATATATAGTAAATCGGGGTCGCTGAAAACGATGAGCATACTGCCGATACCGCCCGAAGTGACCACTGGTCTGCATGGCTCTCGTGGTTCCTCGCCCAGGGTCAAAGTTGGGAAAACTCACTCTAAACAGCGTTTTTCGGCGTCTTGGTCGGGGGCATATATAGTAAATCGACTACGCTCGTTTCAATGGGCATATCGCCGAAACCGACGGAAGTAACCACTGGTCACTACAGCCTACGGGGCATATTGACCAGTGGTCAAACGGTCTAAAACTGCGTTTTTCGGCGTTTTGGTCGGGGGCATATATAGTAAATCGACTACGCTCGTTTCAATGGGCATATCGCTGAAACCGGCGGAAGTGACCACTGGTCATTACAGCCTATGGGACCTATTGACCACTGGTCAAACGGCCTAAAACTGCGTTTTTCGGCGTTTTGGTCGGGGGCATATATAGTAAATCGACTACTCTCGTTTCACTGGGCATATCGCCGAAACCGACGGAAGTGACCACTGGTCACTACAGCTTATTGGTCCTATTGACCACTGGTCAAACGGCCTAAAACTGCGTTTTTCGGCGTCTTGGTCGCGGGCATATATAGTTAATCGACTACGCTCGTTTCAATGGGCATATCGCCGAAACCGACGGAAATGACCACTGGTCACTACAGCCTACGGGGCCTATTGACCACTGGTGAAACGGACTAAAACAGCGTTTGGGGATGAACCGGATTTAGAGTTACCGTTCGTTCTCTTCGAATGGCACTCAAAAAATATGTCTTTAGTCAGCGCTTATATTTAAATGGCTGAAATTATTGTTAACTGGATCACTGCTGTCATGGCTTACTGAGCCTGATTTGCAGGTTGTGTATAATTATATGCTTACACAAATGGCGTAATGCCATGATGCATTAGACGCCTGGAGGAGAATCTTTAAAAGGACAGAAGGACAAGAAACAAAAATGCTCCTCTGGAGCATGAAAAAAGTAATATGGGTGATGGTGAGGTTGCAAAATCAAGAGAGGACTAGTCTTTAAAATGCTTAATATGGGGCTAGGTTCAAAAATAGAAGAGGACTAGGTTGTGAGCGAATTAATATGGGCACAGCTTCGCCGAACAACCCATATTCGCGGGATTTCACGCTTCGTCTTAGCTTTTGCCGCATACAGAGCTATCAATTTTAGTCAGTAATAAGAAATTTAAGAAGTTGAGTACGTACGTACTCATTGAATACAGTTGTTTGCATATACCTACTCTGTTAGACTAGCAAGGAATACATATGTGCTTAAATTATCATCATTTGGTCGGGTTGAACTGCGGCAAGCAACGAGAAGAGATCTAAGGACATGAGGCTAAAGCTATTGGTTCAAGCAGGGAGGAAATAGAAGGCCAGAGTCCTAAGATTATTCTTGAAATATAAATTTTCCGTATAAACGAATAAAACGCACTGGTTAGCATAAAACGTTTCTCGAAGAAAAAGATTGACTAACTATAAACTAAACGTAGCGTGGATGGATATGCATACTGATATACATTTATAAACCGCGAATATGGGTTGTTCGGCGAAGCTGTGCCCATATTAATTCGCTCATAACCTAAACCTAGTCCTCTTCTATTTTTGAACCTAGCCCCATATTAAGCATTTTAAAGACTAGCCCTCTCTTGATTTTGCAACCTCACCATCACCCATATTACTTTTTTCATGCTCCAGAGGAGCATTTTTGTTTCTTGTTGCAGGGTTTACGTACTTTAATGGGAAATGTCACTTTTCGCCCCCCAACCAGGATTGAAAAATTAGGGTTTAACAACCAGAGTTTACTTTGGTGATAATGAAAATGTTAAATTTAGAGCACAGGGTTTATTTAAAATTTCTCCTGTGCTTTTTAGTATGTTTTTAAGAAATGTGCTTTTTCCTGAAATTCATGTTTTTAACAATTTTTCAGCAT
The DNA here is from genome assembly GCA_030248195.1 of Trissonchulus latispiculum. NCBI lineage: Eukaryota > Metazoa > Nematoda > Enoplea > Enoplida > Ironidae > Trissonchulus > Trissonchulus latispiculum. The sequence goes on from JASAND010024221.1 coordinate 2,534, forward strand.
TTATACCTATGTTTAACGGTTTTCGCTTGTCACTGAAGAAAGAAAAAGCATAATAATAGTTCTTGCTTAGTGTGTATAGACGATATTTCAATGCACTGAACGTTAAATATTTGCGTCATCAACTTTTTTGTGCTATAGCGGAGGGTCTGGACGGGGGGCGTTTGTTTTTGTTGTTTGTTTTTGTCAGATGGTCTTTTTATTTTTTAAAAATTGCGAAAATTGTGGTCTGAAAATCTTGAAAACTTTTACATTTCGACAGTAAATTTTATTCCTGTCATTTCCAGAATTTTAAAACGTAATTTAATTGATGTACAGTTCCTAATGGCAGCGTTGCTTAGAATAATGAAGGCTACATAATGTACCTATGTTGTGCTCAATTAATATAAGCCCTGGGTTTTCTTTTGTGGGGGGAGGGTAGAGGGCGCCCCACATTCCGGGGTCTCACCACACTCGTTCCCTCTCACTTTTTTGGGCTCCCCCACTTACTATTTGGTGCTCAGTAAATGCCAAATTTTAAGGATCTTTTGTCAAAGTTTTTCAAAAATTTTCTGGCTTCGCCAGAATTTTTTGTCCAGAAAATCGTCAATTTTGGTACTATAACTTGATTTTTGAGCACTTTTAGCTTAGTTGTAGCAGTATACGTATGTGAAAGCACGCAGTGTTTTTCGTATTTTTAGCCCATTCAATTCCCCCACACATTTGGTCTCGCCCCCTACATGTGCCCACAGAAAACCCAAAATCAGTTTTCATTTATCATTTTCATTTTTTCAATCATTTTTATCAGTTTTCGCTGTTACAATATGTGAACCTACGGTTTCTCTGATGTGTCTTCTGTGTCTTTTTGTTCTCGGAGCTTTTTTCTAGTTTTATTTTTTAGTTTCTTTACTTTTTTGTTTTTAAGCCAATGCCTATACTAAGGAAGACCAGTAAGGCCAAAGCCACCAACCCACGGTTTCATCGTTGTTTTGTGGACTATCGAACCCTGGCCACTGTGCAAGAGCAGTATAGTTTGCTGGATTTTGGTATTTCTAACTGTAAGCTGCTTGAGAGATTTTTAGTATATTGTACCATCAGTGTAGCAAAGGCTTTCACTCAGTTGGGGGGAGGGGGGCAATATTAAGATTTCTGCGGATATTTGAAATTTTCGCCACCTGCCATCCCACGCTGGTGTTTTGTCATGGCAAACTGCCAAATTTTATCCTGTAACCAACGTCGTGCCTACATGTTTTAACAACGAAGAACTGTTGTGCCAAAGAAATGGATGTATTGTATGGATAGAGAAAGTTGGAGCAGGGGGCAGGGGCATATCCAGGATTTTGAAAGGGGGGGTCCAATCCGAAAGGGGGGGGGTTGCCCAATTTTCCTCAGAAAATAGTTAAAATTTTCGGAACAGTACCTAAGGTGATAGGGCGGACCCCGTGGATATACCCCTGATGGGGGTGGGAGCAGGAGCCACGTGATGGAGGTATTGAATGATGAGTGTCAGACATAATACTCCCTAACGGATCAACCGCTAACAAACATATTATCAACACATGAAATTAATCCGGCGTAGCAACTTAGGTGGGGTCCACCATGAGAAATTTTATGGTCACGGATTCTGATCATTTTCTCACAAAACGTTTGTCACACAGTGTCATGCGTATAGATTTTGAATAAAGTTAAGTTTTGAGTAGTGTAGAGTTTCATAACTTGTACATAGTTACCAGCTAGTGATTGCAGACGAATTTGAAAATGGGTGAAACAGCAGCAAAAACACAGTTTACACCTGATGAACATCCTTTGCTAAGGGGCTTCATCCGGTTGTGTGTTTGATAACTGATGTAAATGCAGAACTCTGGGTAGTTTTTAATGAAGAAAATCTACCCTAGAACTTCATTTAGGGCCTTTTCAAGAAAGGGTAGAGTAGAGTTAAAATTAACTCGATCCTTTTCAAGAAAGGGTTAAACGAGTTAATTTTAACCCTGCGAGTTATAGAGAGTTAAAGTTTTTAACTCTGCGTAGTTTCTTGAAAAGAGTTAAAATTGACTCTCTCTAACTCTACCCTTTTCAAGAATCACTGCAAGGGTTAAATATTTGCAGAGTTAAATTTAACTCTACCCTTTTCATGAAAGGGTTAAATTTAACTCTGTTTAACTCCCTCAAAGCTTTTTCCATTGAAATTTAACCCCCGTGAAAACACGCGGGTTAAGCAGAGTTAAAATATAGATGGTTGTTCAATTAATCAGTCCCAATAAAAATTCATTAAGCTAAGTCATTTCTCTTGTTTCAGATGTTTTATTATTCAATTAAACAATATTTTGTTAACTATTAACTATTTTCGATAGCACTGGCTACAATTTTTATTCATTTCAATTAATTTCACTACTGCAATTTAAATAAAATATTTGTTGCAGTCCATGTGGTTGTATATTTGTATAAGTAATGCACCAGTAAATTTAAATAATTTCGTTGTATGAAAACAGCGTCTTGAAGCAATTTTTCCAGCAAATAAACTCTAGAAACGCAATGACGTCATTCAACCAATCAGAAACCTGCAGCGTGATTCTCCCTGGCTGCATATAGTTGCTTCATTTTGATTGGTTGTTTTGAAACATGCTGTAAATATGCTTGTAATTTGACGGGTCAGTCTAAATAGCGGAAGTGGAAACGAAATCAGGGTATAAAACGAAATTAAGCTGAAACAAAATGTGATAAAACTTTTGCATGATGCTTTCGAACATATTTCTGATCGACAAATATTAACCAAACTTTAGAATTCTAAATGTTTAATTTTTCAAGTTTTCCACGAACGGACCATGAGAGAACCGAAAATGTTTTGTACTTCCAATTTTGCTGAGAATTTTTAGGTAGGGTTTTAGACCAAAATGGTTTTATTTGATTGATACAAAAACTGCACTTTAACTTAACTTTAACTTTAACTTGCAAATGGTTGCCTTTAATAGAACGATCCGAATAAACATTCACAATTTTTTGGAATCAACATTATTCCCGAAGTTTTTTTAATTTACGATCGATAAAAAAATTATTATAGAGTTTTCTGCAAAATTACATGAAAATTACAAATTTCAAAGTCTCAGAACAGAACTATGATGTCCGTTTGTACTTAACTTATCTTATACTTATACTCCCCTTATACTTTCGTGGCACCTTTTTCAGTTGGTGCTCAGCTCGTTTCCAACTGTTGCATAATCGCTTATCAAATACTTGAGAAAAGAAGTAAAAATTAAGGTTGCGAATGCATTTTAGCTGATTTCTTTGCAGTGAAGAACGGTTTCGTGACAATTAATGTGCTTCGAAAAGATTTGCTTTAATCTGCTAAAACCTGGAAACATTTTTTCATTTTTCCGCATTTTCACCACATTTTTCATAACTCATTTTCAAATTCTAGAAAGGCAAAATTCTTTTTTCTCATTCATTAAAGAGAAAGTCGTAAGTTACATCTTGACATTTAAATCGTTTTCCAATTCAAAGTAGTGACTGAGTAAAAATTGTTCAAAGTTGGTGATTCCAAAAACAAGGCTTTTAAGAAAGGTAGGGTAGAGTAGAGTAGGGTTAAAATTAACTCTTTTCATGAATGCATGGAGTTTATTTTTTACCCTGGCATTTTTAACTCTTTCTAACCCCACCGTTTTTAACCCTGCAGGGTTAGAGAGAGTTAAAACACGCAGAGTTAAAATTAACTCCATACTTTCATGAAAAGAGTTAATTTTAACTCTACTCTACTCTACTCTGCTAAACTCTACTCTACCCTTTCTTGAAAAGGCCCTTAGTGATTTCGTGAATTTTAAAGAGCAAAACCTTGACGTCAGCAAATATTTCACTGCCGATAACCTGAAGTTGGTGTTTTTCCTGACCATGGTCCAAGAAACCAAAATGGTCCCCATAAACCATAATGACAGCTTATGATTGATAATAAGATTTGAAATTGAATTTGAAAAATTTGAAACTCAAATTTGAAAAATTGAGAAATTGCTGGTTTGCAGCCTACGGCTATTACTAGGAATACTTTGTTGCCGCCATTGTACCCAAAATTTACCCAAACGTCAATAATGCGCAAATAGACAATTCTGACATTTTTTGCGTGTGTGTTTGTTGCCATGGTTCTAATTGCTAAAATTTGGATTTCTGCGCCAAAGAAATCTCGAAATCCGGCAGAGCTACCCAGGTTACCAGCTGATCAGTTGGTATCGTTCGAATTGACTTGTCACGAGCTGCGATCTGTAGGAATCAGGGTGTTTTCGGGGGGGGGGGGCGAGATTTTGCAAAAATAGTCAAAAAATGGTATTTTTGGCGTATTTTTTGCATGGTGGAACGCAAAAAGTTCTCAAAAATGCCAGGATTTAAGCTAAAAATAGCTATTTTTCTCCGGCTTCATTCGCCTGTTTTTGGCAAAAATTTGGGCCCTCAAAAAATCCCGGGGGAAGCAAGAATCCCGGAGGGGCGATTTCGGGTGGGGGAAGACATTTTCGGGGCGGCGGGAGATCAATTTCGGCGGGGGACCCCCGCCCCCCCTATAAAAATACCCTTAGCATTGTCATTTGGTTCTCCCAATTTTAAAGATATTTCATCAAAGTTGCTAGCCCCCATTACAGTGTTGCAAAACACTCAAATTTGGCTGTTATGAAACTTCAAAAATTAATTAAAAAATTTTAAAGTCCTAAATTAAAATTTCGCTTCCATCAGGTCGCCCTTCGAGGTCGTCGTTATAATATAAACTGGACGTTGAAGTGCTCCGTTTTGTCATTGGCGTGATTTCTCTGGGGCACGAAAAAATTACCACTCTTTAGTTTCCTTATGTATTTAACTTATGAAGACCTTCAATTTTAGTTGTAATTACACTTAAGGGGGGGGGGTCCATCGTGAAAAATTTTTAGATCACGGATTTCGCTCATTTTCACACATAATCTAGCCATATATATGTCGTACATTTCAAGTTTAAATTTTGAGTTGTTTCGTTCAGTTCTCCGTAAGTTATGAGCCATTCATTGAGTACAATTTGAATATCAGCGAAAATGAGGGTGCTGCAGACAAATGAAGCAAGTTTGCGCAAATCAACTGCATATATTTAGCTTATTTTGTTATGTACATTTAAAAACAATTAATGAAAACATTTTCGAACAGATTCAAGCCAGATAAGCATGATCAGAAGCTTCCTTAAATGATTTTCCGATAAAACAAGGCTCCTGTTCCCCCGATGTAATGAAATATTTAAGAGCGCTTAACTTAAAATAGAAGCATTTCCGAGCCATAGTTCTATGAGAAGAATTCATCCCTGCACTGAGAGCTTTCGATTGATATATAATATGCCATATTTTGAAAATTTTGAAAAATCGCTGTTTTGTGAATTTCGGGATCTGAGGTTCCCCATTGGCGTACTCAGAAGTACTGGACACATCTGTCGGCATAATTCATGCAATAAATTGATTCTAAGGCATGAATAAAAATGCTGAAATGCAAAGAATGCAATTTCGCAATATAGCTTGGTCGTAAAATGCGTTTCTTTCGAAAAAACTGCAATCTTCACAATTTTGCAGAAAAAACTAATTTCTGCGCCAAAAAAATCTCGACACTGGCAAAAGATTCGAAGTAACATTGGGTATCGTTCGAAAGCTTTATACATATACTGTGTCACTGTGGAATTAGAATTTTTAGTTAGGACTTCTATTTTTTATAATATGCAGTCAAACTTAGTGACCCCCATTTTTGGTCACCAAAAACGACAGATTTTAGCAATTTTCGGCAGTTCGCTAACTTCAAAAATTCATTAAAATTTTTTGAAGGCCTAATTCAAAATTCTAATTCCACAGTGACACAGTATCTGTTTAGAGGTTTAAATCGATACCAAATGATACCCGGTATCTTACACCGGTTTCGAGATTTTTTTGGCGCAGAATTATAATCGACACTTTTTCAATTTCCTATGTTTAACACATGCATACCTCTACTTTGAGGTGAATTTTCTCAACAACCGTAAGAGATCCAACTTAAATTTTATAAACTCGTTAAAATATCCCACTTGGACAATAAAATATGTGAAAATGAGAAAAATCGGAGACGGTCGAAAAAATGACCCTAAAGTGGACCCCCCCCTTAAGTTGTAAGAGATCCTATTTAAATGTTATTAACTCGTTAAACTATAACATTGTACACATGGGCGTACCCAAGGTATGGGTTTTGGCGGTTCCGACCCCTCTCTTTTTGTTCCGGTTTACCTCCCGAAATTTTTGGGGTCAAAGCCAAAACTGAGGTTTCTGCAATGCATACAACAATATAAACGATTGAAAAATTGTCGGGTCAGCGGCGTTTTCTATCTCTATTTTTAAAATTTTTTCGCTTGCGGTGCTTTTCTAGCTTAAGTTTTAACGTTGTTTGCGCATGCGGCACTCGCTATTTCAATTTTATAAGTTTTCGCGTCTTTGGCGCTTTTTATCTCAGTTTCTAACTTTTTAAATTTTAAACTCTTTTTAAATGGTTTCCCTATTGTTTCATGTCATTTCCGTTTTTTCATCATTTTTCATTTTATATTCAAAAAGCTGTCAATGGTCTCCATTGTTTATTTTTCATAGTGTCGAAAGACTTCTCAACTTTTTCAAGTCTTTAAAGATTTCCATTGCGGATTTTTTCATAATATATATCGAAAACGTTTTCCACTTTATTGAAATCTTTATACACTACAGGTTTTCATTACTGATTTTTTTCATAATTTTATTTTCATTACTGATTTTTTCATAATTTTAAAAAATTTTCAACTTGGGAGATTTTTTCAGACTCGACGACTCGACCCCCTCCCTTTTCAAAATCCTGGGTGCGTCCCTGATTGCACACATCAACTATGTGGAACTGAGCGAAATCGGATATGGTCGAAAAATCCTCCAAAAGTGGACCTCTCCTTAATCCGGATTTAGACGTTGATAATATCAGCCCCTTGGCAGAGTGTTCCTCTCAGGAGGGATGGAATTTTGACACATCTTCGAAAAACCAGATGAAAATTATAGAATTCGATGCCGCGTAGACATTTTTGTTTTTTGTCATTTTTTGTGTTTGGGCTTTCTTGGTTCCTGTTTTCATTGTTTGTTTTCTTTTTTCCATTTTCAGTTTCCCATCATACGGCCCGATTCTTTCTGGCTCATCGCGGCTGTCCGATGCTGGGAGATCAGATTTGTTTGCGGCGAATTGGGCTGGTTTTGGGCCAGCCAGTTCTCCTGGAACCAGAAAAACTGCTGGCTCAGCCTAAGGTAATTGGATTAAGTCGTAACTCCTACGGTTGTCGAGTAATTTCACCTCAAAGTTGAGGATTCATGTGTAGGAAATTTCAAAAGTTGTCATTTTTTCACGTGTGCCAAAAAATCTCCAGGCAAACGTCATTGAATCTGGACAAATTATAAATTAAAATAACGCTAAAAAGTTAAACTGCGGTACCCTGGAATTAGAATTTTAATTTAGGCCTTTAAATTTTTTTAATTAGTTTTTGATGGATTAAAATTTAATACGACTTGAGCATCAAGTCAAATTTTAATCCTTTAAAAAATAATTAAAAAATTTTAATGGTCTAAATTAAAATTCTAATTCCAGGGTACCGCAGTTTAACATTTTAGCTTTATTTTAATGTATAATTTGCCCAGATTCATCAACGTTTGTCGGGAGATTTTTTTGGCGCACGCAAAAAATGACAACTTTTTAAATTTCCTATGTTTGACACGTGAAATCTCAACTTTGAGGTGAAATTACTCGACAACCGTAGGAGTTACGTCTTTAATTTTAAAAGCTCGTTAAAATATTCCGTTTGGATAATAAAATATGTAAAAATCAGCGAGATCGGGGAAAGTCGAAAAAATGCCCCAAAAATGGACCCCCCCCCCATTAAGTTTCTTTGGAATGCTTTGACATTTAATTATTTGATTTAATTATACATGCATTATGTACGTACTTGGATGTAGTATTATGTATATCATCAACTGTATATTTATGTGCTCTGTGTACCCTAATTACACAGATTGTTAATCCTTTGGGCTTCAAAATAAAAGGGTTCTTTTCTTCGATTTAAGGCAACAACGGCTTCTTCAGTGCATCTAGGATTAAACATTCTAGTTTAATCCTGTTTCCTTAATCCCAGTTTTCTTTAAAAGAATCAACGAAATCCAAACGCTATTTTTAAGTTAATTTTAATATCTGTTTAATCTGCCTATCATTTTTCGATTAGATATTAATCATCGTGGATTAAATGGGTTGGTAAAAATTTTTAGTCTGCGTTTCCTTAATGGCGGATTAAATGCAGGAATATTCACGCGAATTAAAATGGTTTAATCTGTGGACTTAAAATGGTGGAAATTGCAGGAGTTAATTTTAGTCCGTTTAATTGTTTTAATCCAGCAAATAATAGGGAATAGCTGTATTTTTATATTAATCCTGCTGATTTTTAATCCTTTTGGTTCTACCAAGAGTTCATAACTCTTCTATACTTAAGAAGAAGAGTAAACCACTAGAGGGCTTCTCTTCTTGGCATTGCGTAACGGAGCTCCGCCCACAATACGCGAATGTTCCCCCGTTTGGGAGGGATCGACCAAATCGACAGCGCATACCCCCTCCGTTCGGTGGGTGCGTAGCCAAAAAGAGGTCCTCGTGTGGTAGGGGTAGCCAACAGCCAATCAGATTGCAGAAACCCCCCTCTGTATTTGGGGGGGGGTGGTCTAGCAAAGGATTACGGCAGTTACAGCTTATTTTCAATAAGGGTCCCCGTTTGGGGGGGGGTAGCCAACAGCCAATCAGAATGAGCCAAACTGAGCCTGCTTGAGCGACCCCCTCCCAAACGGGGACCACTTTGGGCTATCCCCCCCCACCAAACGGGGACCACTTTCGACTACCCCTCCCCCCACCAAACAGGGACCACTTTCGACTAATATTAATTAATTATGGACTCTTGGTTGTTCTACCTATTTAATCTTTCAACAAATAGGGCGTTTTAAAAGTTTGTGTAGGTTTGACAGATTGTGAACTAACTAAGCTTTCCGAATTAATTAATTAGCAAATTAATCGTACGGTACCCTCTCCGATGCTAGATCCTCTTGTGTTGTTCATTTTTAAATTTTAATTAATTACTAATAGTTATTGTAATATTATTAAGTATTATTATTATATTATATTATAATTAATGATTAATTAATGATAAAACTTAATTAATTAAAATTTTATTTTTTTTCAGTTTGTATCCCTGGAAGTGATGAAAGCGCTCAACTTGTCCTTGAAAGAATATCACGATCTGCCCATGTATTGGCACGTACATCGAATGACTCTGCCGCGATTTCACTCCAAAAAGACAGATGCCGTTATTGAAATCCCCCTTCCAGAATATTTCAATAGAATGCTGTGTCAACTTGGTTTTAATGTTGATGACGTTTTTCATGAAAGTGTCTAATAAAGCAGGTGTTTTCGGTTTTCTAGGTTAAGGTTTTTAGCTGTTGATTTAGCTGTGTTTTGTGCTAATATTGTTTGTTTATTTTCGGTAGTCAGAAATCCGTGATAAAATTTCATTCGTCAAACAGAACTATCTGAAGTCAGAAATTTAGGTTTAGGAATGGACTTCAACATTTCGTTAGTCAGAATTTAGGTTTTGAAATTAGTACTGGGACTGGGTTCAAAAGAATTTAGGAGGATTTTTTAGAACGTTGGGTTTTTAGAACCGGAACCGGAACCGGTAGGTTTTGGAATCGGACGGGTTCTAGTGTTAATTTTGGCAGTTTGAAACTACAATCAAGGTTTATTTTGTAAAATTTTATCAAGATTTGATACCAATCTTATCAAGAGTGTATCATAGATAAGAGTATGAATCTCTTAAGCTACCATGTTGAAATCATGCTAGGTATGCTCGGTTCATTAAGTTGGGCCCCCGGGATTCTTCCGGGCGATCCCATTTCGCACTAATTACACGCTTTCATATAAAGCGTGTGTCTGCTCGCTGATTGGCCCCATTAGCCTAAGGCTTACTGTAGGTAATTTATTAGTTATTTTAACACTCTCGCTGCCAATCGCCCACATATGGGCGATGGCCGGTTTGGCATAGCATGCCATCGCCCATATATGGGCGATAAGCAGACATATTTTCAATTGAGTAGAAATCTAACTGGCATGGTAATAACGAAATGAAATGCCACTTTGGCGTGCCAATAAGGCCCGTAGATTGATACTTTTGAACTTTTAGCTCATCTCGGTTGATATTGACGTACTCAAACTTTCGACTTCCAGAAGACGATTCAAACGCACAGAAATCGCTTAGGCTGTAAATAGAGACAGCACATATTATGAAACAGTTAAAAACATAGCAAAACAATGAAATGTCTGAACTTTTCAGAAACCGAAATTCAAGTTCCAAGTTGCAGTGTTGTGGAATTTGGAAAGGAAAGTAAACTAACGCTAAGGATGACGAATATACACGCGATTAGGATGCATACTTTCTCTGAAACTGTTAGCTTCATTTTATATTCCTCCAATCAAACAAATATTAGAAATTTCACCATGTCCAAGACCAATTCGATTCGGTTCGATCGGGCAAAAGATTATAAACAAAAATTTTGGTTAACAGAGATCCCACAAGTCATGAAGTATTTCAACCCTGTTTGTAATGACTCTGCCACATCTGTAGCCAGCTTTACTCGTACGAATGATCTAATCCCTTCACTATATATAAAATCGACAATAGGAGGCAAAATTTCACTTGAAACCCATAAGTAGAGCAAATAATCCAAGATAGAATTTCAAAAAGATAGTATTTAGCGTCCTATCACGCTCCCGTTTTCATGTTTTGCTTCAATGCCTAGGTTGTAATGGTGAAATCTAACGCCCACTTACGGGAAGTGGCAATTTATTATTATTTATTATTATTATTAGTTATTTATTAGTAATTTTTAGTAATTAATTAATTATAACTTTAATTGGGTTAATGAAATTAAAAAAAACTAATTTGACACTTGGTTGGTACTATTTTTCTCTAATGAAATTGTTGCAGATTACATTCCTACGCATTTTTGTATTGTGCAACAGTTTCTAGATCATTAGAAAGAGCAGAAAAAATGCTACCAAGTTGTCGAATTAGTTTTTTAATTGCATTAACCCAATTAAAGTTATAATTAATTAACTAAAATAACTAATAAATCACCTGCAGTAAGCCTTAGGCTAATGGGCCAAGTAGCGAGCTAAACACACGCTTTATGAAAGTGTGTAATGAGTGCTAAGTAGGTGGGACCCCACCCCCCCCCCCCCGGAAGTTACGAGTTAGTGAACCGAGCATAGCTAGCATGATTTCTACGTGCTACCTTGAGAGTTTCATACTCTTATCTATTATGCACTCTTGATCTTTATGATATGTTTTAGTAGTTCATATATAATAATCAGTTGCTGTCAATGTTTTAAGTTTTCTGGAAGGGTTATAACAAAAGAATAACTAAGATAGTATTCAATGTTAGCTTTTACTCAAGGTTGACAAAGGTAAGTATTAAGGATTTGATGCTTTACGACAACTTCCAGTTTTAGCTGTTGCCTGTGCAATTTTTGTGTGCAAACTTAAACTGAAGTATATCCTAGCAAAGGAGGCGTAACTCCAGATTCCTACTGGGGTTAAGCTGAGCAATAGTATCCCTGAGGTACCGTTGTTATTTAGTAATTGGCTAGCACTATAGAAAAACATTACTTTAACTGCATGCTATAATTTCTCATATTCATCGTAGTCATATTTTAGTATTTTTATGTTTAATAGCACTTTTGTTATCAAAATTATGTTATTTCAGCTACAAAATTAACACAAAATGTATAAAGAATAAAAACTTAACAGATTGATTTCATTTATTGCACACACACAATTTTTTGGTTTTGATGACTGTACGAAGTTAGTTGTACCTGTGTTCTGCAGAAGTGCTCGAAAAGTATAATTCTCGTTCAACGATTTGCCCCATTTTTGTTTAGTTTCGAATCTCAAGCAAACCATCGGCTCCGAGATAACTGCATTGACAATGGTTAAGCTTTGCAATAGTTGAGTATACACTCTTAAAAAGACTTCTGTAGAAATTACTGGAATTCTTGTAGTTTTCTACAAAAGTGCTCCTGTGCGGTCAGTCACTAGCGGAGCTTCCGGTATTTCCCACGAAAGTGACTTTTGTATTTTCTACCGGCCTCTCGAATACTAAAAATTACAGGAATTTCCTGTAAAAAATACTAAGGAAACCTGTAGTTTTTATTACAAAAGTTTCCTGTAGAAAATACTAATGAAGTAATGAAACCTGTAGTTTTGTTCGACTTTTTGACAATCCTGAATCGAATACCAAACCTGTAGTTTTTGCAAGACAAACCTGTAAATTTTACTGGAGCGAGCTGTTATTTGAAAAGGGGGGCTGTCGCTCTTAAAATATTTTCGCCAGGGAGCGGCCGTTACAAAAACTTCAGCCACGGGTGCTGAAAGACTGAAAATTTGAAAAAATTCAAAAATTTCAGTCTTCAAAAATTTTGATCACTGTCGCTCTTATATACTCAGTTTGCGTTATCAGCGTATCGAGCACTTTCCTGTAGAGTAAACCTGTAAACCAGTGAAAACTACAGGTTTCATTTGTATTGAATACTGGCCTAACTTGTAACCAATTCTACCAAGGTATGTTCGGTAAAAACTACCAACGATGTCCTGTAGAAATTACAAGAGTTATCCTGTATTTTCTACGAACAAAAGCTTTTGTATGTAGAAATTACAAGAGTTATCCTGTATTTTCTACAAACAAAAGCTTTTGTATTTATCATCTACAAAAGTGATTCCTGTAGTTTCTACTGGAACATTTCTAAGAGTGTATACTTTTGAATCGATGAGCAAATGTATTGGGCGGTTTCAAATTGATCGATGAAAGTTTTATTTTTGACTGACATTAAATATGTTTGTTATAAGTTGCGACGTTCGTTTTCTGAAGGGCAGTAGCTATGTTTGTATGGATTGAGAATACTTAAGTCATGCTAAATATTCCATCTTTTCTGAATCCAACCATGCCAAAAATTTTGCCGTTACGACGCATAGGGAGTGAGCTACAAATTTTCAAAGAGTTGCCCTAATTTCAATAGGTTTGTGAGTAACCTTTTTGCTTTATTATGTAAAGATGCTACTGCTCGAAATCTTGATGAAATTAGGGCAAATTTTTGAAATTTATTGCACACGCAATATATGTCGCAGAAGCAACATTTGGGAATCGTTGGATTCAGCAAAGATGGAATATTTAGCATCACGTATCTACATGCAATTTTTGTGTAACCAGAAGATTGAAATTTTGGGTCAAAAAGTGGTGATTTTTCGAAAAAATCAACTTTCAAATTTTTAAAAAATTTACTACTTTTACTACGTTAAAGGAGGGCGACTAAACTTTTGCCCCTACTGTGTCCGACTGGCCTACTTTTTGGCGAAGTTATAGAACATGGGTGTGGTCAAAAATACTTGGTCGTTCGGTCTTAGCTGCCTTCCAGCCATGTGCAGCCGTCGCGTTTATGTGCCCGACCCCCCTTTTTTCACAACTACCAACATAATTAATTAAAAATTTCTACTGACTGCTAGGCCCAAGCTTCAAAGCTGCCATTTGCCAGTATGATTTGGCACATATGCCCCTACCTGCGGAAAAATACTAGACATCTGTATCTTATCTGCATCTAAGGAAATTACTGTTCAAAGTTGAAGTTTCGGCAAAAATTTGAAAATTTTTTGCTAACGAAAGGAATATTTTATTACTGGAGCGAGCTACAAGGCTGTAATTTGGCATATACAGAGGCCGTATAGGAGTACTCATTTGTGCCAAATGGCAAGAAATTGTGCCGCGTGAAAAAATATTTATGTCAACTTTAATCTTTGAAAATTGCCAAAGTCGCCTTTTTTGGCAATAGTACCTCAGAAATCGAAAAAATCAAATTTTTTGAAATTAAAATTGAGATATTTGAACTCAGCGTGGTTGAAAACATACCCACAAAGATTTCAGCTCAATTAGTGAAGGTTTGCGACTTCAATGGCTGCAGAAAGCCTTTACACAGGATCCGACAGACTGAAAATGGCGATTTTGACAATTTTTGAAGATGACATAAATTTTTAAAGTTGACATAAAAATTTTATACGCAGCAGAATGTCTTTCCATTTGGGACAAATAGGGTCTCCTTTTATGCAAAATTACAGCCTTATATTATGCCAAATTATAGCCGTATGTCAAATTACAGCTTTATAGCTAGTAGTGATGTGGATCGGATCGGATCGGCAGCCAAGATCACTAACCGATCCGAACCGGTAAATGGTCGGCGATCCGATCCGATCCGATCCGATCCAGCCCCGGATCCTACCGATCCGATCCGATCCGACCATAATTTTAATTTTCAATTGTAGACACTTAAATTGTTATATTTTCCCATTTCCCATTATTTTTCAAAAACTCTTCATCAAACTTCGCATCTGAATCTTTAATTCCGAAAGTCCGTATCAGAAACTGCAGCTGCAGAATGATGCGCAGTCACCTTTGAAAAATAACGATTTCTTTTGTTTTGGATGTTTAAGATCTAGTTAAAACTACACGAAGGACAGTGAGAACTATAAAAAGATAAGATTAAATTGAAGAAACTGGAGTGTAAGACCAAAAAATGTGCGTACAAACTTTGATCATATTTATAAGCAAACAATATATAAGTTTTAATATCGTTCGGAAATAAAAACGACATGGAAAATCGGGAAAATCCGGAATCCTTGGTTTTATTCATAATAAATATTCATAATAATGATCAAAAATATTCAAAAGGTTTGCTAAAATTATGCACATTGAAGATATAGTTTTCTTGATAAAATAGATCTTGTTCCGCGGCAAATTTTTACTCTTACAACCTTCCACCTAATTTTCGGAATTTTTGGTTTTTCAAAATTTCCGAAATTTAAATGTTTTAATGCTTACGATATCGTTATAATTTAAAAACTGATGACAGTCGGAATACGTTTAACAATCAATCATTTCCCAAAATGTACTCGATTTCCAAATTCACGAAAACAAAAATTTTCCGAATTTAATTATCTTCTATCACCAACAGTTATGGAGCTATAATGGACCTTGACCAGCTGAATAACGTTTTTAATGCAACTAGACCCCAAGAAATGTGCCCTGTTCCGGAAATTTACAAAAACGTCCTTCTATGAATAGTGAACCCGAGAAATTGGTACATTTTCAGGTAATTGGTTCTAGCTCATAATTAGCTTTTAAATAATGCCTAACCCAAAATTAAATGGCTATCATTTAAATGCAAGTGGAGAAATACGCATCTGGAACAACTCTGATCATGGATACCTAATTTAGAATGTGGTAAAACTTTCAAGAAATTAAAGGTTTTTAACAAATTAAATAATTAATATTAAATATTAAATATGTGCCGTGATTGAATCCCGATATGCAGATTGTTTTAAATCTCCAGTTCAGAACGATTCTAAAAATATATATTGTTGGGTTTTGCTCTGAAGGCGTAAGTTAGCAATAAATGTTCGAAGTTTGTGCATACAATTTTGGTAGTACAATACTACAACAGCACTACAAAAGTATGTCTGGCGGAATTTGCAGGCTTCCGCGTCCACTTCTGAGCAAACGCACTTGGGCGAAAAAATTTCCTTCCAATTTCAGGCAACGTTCCTATTAGTTGAGAAGAACTTTTAATCATACATGAAAAGTCATTCTCAGCAGTCAGCGGTACTGAATTTAAAAAACGGACAGACTGTCCAAAAATTAATTACATAGCAGGAAATATTACAGAGCAATTCCATTTGACTTTTTTATATATACATATAAAAAATTTATTTATCCATAAGAGAAGATATATAAAACAAAAACGTTAACAAGGGAAAATTGAACATTTAAACAAAATACAGAAAACATTTTGAAAATTTCTTCGAAAAAAGTTTGCAATTTTGCAAGAAATTAGTAGAAATTTCCAAAATTTGCCTCATTTGCCGGATCGGCGATCCGGAAAAATCAAGCCGATCCGATCCAGCCGATCCGATCCGAAAATTTGTCGATCCGATCCGATCAGATCCGTCCCCGGATCGGTCGATCCGATCCGATCCGCCGATCCGATCCACATCACTAATAGCTAGCACCAGTAATAAAATTTTCCTTTCGTTAGCCAAAAATCTTTAAATTTTTGCCGAAACGTCAACTTTGAAGACTATTTCCCTTAGATGCAGATAAGATACAGGCAACTAGTATTTTTCTGAAGATAGGAGCACACATACCTAATCATATTGGCAAAGGGCAGCTTTGAAGCTTGGACCTAGCAGTCAATAGAATTGTTAATTATTTATGTTGGTAGTTGCGAAAAAGAGGGGGGGGGCGGGCACATAAACGCGACGGCTGCACATGGCTGGAAGGCCGCTAAGATCTCAGTCAGTACCCGATACTTGTTTGACCACACCCATGCTCTATATCTTCGCCGAAAAGTAGGCCAATCGGACAATGTCAGGGCAAGTCGATTTTAGTAGCCTCCCCCCTTAATTCTTAAAAGTTGAATGAAATCAGTACGTAGTGTCAATAAACAAACAGCAGTGAAATGTTGAAATTAGGATTGAAAGCTTGTAATAATAAGTAAAGTTATATAATATAATATAATATAATATAATTATTAACTAAGCTTCTAATAATTAGTAAGCTTGTTTCAGGAGCATGTTTCCACTGCTACTGCATCAGTGCACCCGATAACAGCGTTCCAGAATCTGGTGCCGACAAGCAAACATTTGACCTTTTCAAAGGTTAGGTGAAAGGTTTGGCTAAAGCTTTACCCACGATATTGACGAAAATGGTGCAAGGCGATGAAACTGCGGCTAATGCTAGCAATAAACAGTTTTTGAAAAAGGTAGGTCACAGTGGTGGCAGAAATGAACCTGGAGATTCTTCTGACACAATTTCTTTGACGCAAAAGTAAACCAGCATTTTGGAGAGTGATTCTGATGTAGATGTTTTGGAGGAAAAGCCAAAGAAACACGTGGTGCAAAAGCCCAAAGCACTTTGGTCCTTAGTGTAAGGTTATGATACCTTCGCAACCACTTGTCCTTAGCGTAATGTTTAACTGCAACTTCTTCAAAACTTTCCAACGTTAGATAGGATAATGTGTATTCCATATAAAGTAATTTTTTTTCGAAATTCTTAGTAACTACATGAAGCTTATTCTGTTGCAGTCAACCCCCGTTGCAGCAAACCGCCCTTCCGTCGGTTATTTATTGCTTTATTGGAGATGAATGTCAACTAAGCCAGTCTTTATATGGCCGGTACCCACCCATCGAAGCCTCCACAGATCTGTACTGTCCCCGATTGGTATTGTGCACTTGGACCCTGCTTATCCCATGCGAGCCAATGAACCCCTGCCAATCGACTACCGTCCCCTTTCCTTTTCTGGTTGGTGATTCGTTACCCGGTCCACTTTCCGTCCTTGTCCGTCCTGCCTCGTCTTGGTTGTTACTTGTATTTTGTCCTGATATGAATTACTATTGGTTTTCTTTCCCTTTACTAACCCCGCGTGAATTTATTGGCTGTTGCTCCTTATTCCATCATAGTCACCTTTACTATGGCTCATTGACCGTTTTCTGGGACGACTATTACTACATTGTTATGATATTAACCGACAATATTTGGCACAAATGTTCCCTAGGGGCACCAGTGGAAATTGTTGTCCCTCACCGGTCTTGTGGACCCATCAGGTGGATCACTGCTGCTCAAATTAGGCACATACGCCACTTATGATGCTTTACTATTCTGCAAAATCTATTGCTCAAATTTCGTGGTGCCTTATCTCTTTTGCCAAAGAAATATATCACTGCCCCAAATGCTTCCTTTTTCGCTGGACAATGATGAATGCCTTGCCTTCTTTCGACCCTCTCCCAACTCTGATTCACATTCCCCCAAGACGATGAGTTGTCCGTCTCTCTCCCTATCTCCAATGATCTAATTAGAAGAAGAAAATTTAAGTAGAATAATTTTGGTGGAAATAGAAACTTTTCTTTGTTAGTTTTCTTATATAGTTGATTACTATCTTGTCATGTACAGCATAATGTGTTTTCAGTGCATATAATTTTTACAAAAAACCAAACCCATTTACTCATTGTTGATATTACTAACATAACTAACAAGACATATCGCGGGGTACGGCTATGTTGTCCAAATTGGTAAAGTTGTGTAATGAAATTTTTTATCGAGCAATAGTCACAACGCTCTACAGATGTAATTTTAAAGTGTACTCAGCCCTGCATATCAGTTTGCTCTGAATCCTGCGGAATCGTTTGTGGTTTATGTGCTCCTCATTTGATGTTAGCTAACAAGGTACACCAATAGCGCTTATTGCACGTTCCAAGTTGGATTCTGCCTTGGAATATTGCAATTGCGCTACACTGAAGCTTCTCCCGCAAATAGTGCATTATGCTGAATCTGCTGTGACAGACTAATGAATCACTTATGGCCTTAGAAGGCCTTATCTTTGGTTGCTGAGCTGTATTTTCTTTTGAAGCCTTTTTAATAATACTCTTAGCCAATCGAAGCAGCGATGAAATACAACTCAGATTCTGACAAACTTATGCAAGGTTTTTAACAGAAAATGTTTCAGATTTATGATTTAAGTGATTGCTGTCTTGATGCTATCACTGGGGTCTCATTTCATCAGCTATCGCCTCTTTTGCTTTTAAAGCACAAAGCAACACCTTCAACAAGAGAAACCATTGAAGCCCCAAAGCAAAGCCCCAAAACTCCACCAATGTTTCCAATCAAATCAAAACCACCAAAACTGTGTTTCTGATAGTAAACTTCATACGGCAAAACAATTGTTATCAGAAGGCTGCTGCGATCTTGCCTATTAAATGGGAGTTGATGTACAGTAACCCGATAACGCGGGGTGATGCACGGATTTTTGCATTTATCATAGCACTGATTAAATACCTTGCCTGTGTCATCTAGTGCAGGACCAACAACCAAGCCATAGCTACACACTTGATCTATTTCTACCGATTGCGAATTAAAACTGCAGTTGTGCGCTTCCGACAGATCTTCTTGCAAACAATGGTACCAACAATCTTCCGGGGTTCTTTCTGTTTCACTACAAAGATTCGGTCCTTCCGGTAAGAGTTGCGTTACCTGCAGCTGTAGCTCAACAATGTATCTAAATTTATTCAGAAAGCATAATCTAGCAGACGTGTCTTTATGATCAGCCACATACAACTGATCACAATCTCCGTATCTGTACAGTGTTGCCAAGTCTTCCCAATGGCTAGTGTTGATATAGTATACTGTGAATGCCTTGTCCGCACCGTAAGACTTTTGGTCTACATTTGCAGTTATGCGGTAGCAGAACCAGCCATAGCAAAACGCTTTCTTAATGCTAGCATTATTGCATGAAGCCGGCTGAATGAATTCTTCAACGTCTAAACTGAGATATTCTATAATTTCTTTGACAGTTACAAGACCGTGATCATATAGCTTAGACTTCATGGTGATGATATGATTTTCCGGAATGCTGGCATTGTCTTGAGGATCATCCCCCATCGGGAAGTCGTCCATTGGGTGGTCCAGTCTATCAAAAAGAACTGCTTCCTCGTCTGACGTCAAATTCAACTTTCTTATAGCTGTTTTGCTGGCCCACAGGTGTGGCATATACATGACTGTTGGTAAGTCTTCTATGCGTTTCAGCTGTATATCAAATAGGGTAGGCTTGTCGACATACTCCTTAATGTTCGTGAAAAGTTGCACTGCAAAGAATGCGGCAGCCCCCAGTAGTAGAGATGCCCAGAACAACCTTTTCCACTTGGTATCTGCACTCACTAAAGTTCCAAATCCATGTAGCGAAGTTTCAGTTGAAAAGTTTACCAATCTGCTGTAGACGGATTTAATATTGAATTTTCTATTCCAGGTTATCTTCATCAGAATTAGAGTCGGCGCCGTTTATACCATTCAGTTCAGCAAGACTTAAGTACCGGAGAGACTTTATTCAAAAGAAAACGACGCTAAATCTTTGGAGTGGTGATATTAAAATGCATTCATGTGTATGAAAATGATATTGCAGTAGATAAATCCTTTTAGAATCAACTTTACTCAGGTTTCTCCACTCATGGTTTTAGAATTGACATGGGTACCTGACCGTTATTGTAATGTTGAGACTCCTCAAACAAAGGCTTGTTGACAATTACAAAAACTGCATCTAATCCAATCGAGGAAATTGCGGTTTCAGTCTATTAAACGAAACAACCGGAAGAAACATGATCCGATTTCAGTTATTAATATTGCTTTGGAACTGCAAGTATGACCAGCCAAACCAATATGGTCAGTATACTCTCCGGAGTAACTGTATGAAACGCTTGTTGGTATTTGCAATTCTCAGATGCTTGTCCTGTGTTCAATATGTAGCATAATATGTGTAGTTTTTGGTGTTAATAAAACTATCAAAGAGCACTCTTAGTTTTTGCTAGAATGAAGTTTAATTTTGAAGTTTTGTTGAATTTTGCTTAATAATTCGATTGGAATTATATTTCAAACTGCATTTAACCAGACTGAGGTTAACAGCGGAACGGTATAAGACTAATTACTGCTTCAACTTTGTATCCTTGAAAACAATGTTCTACACTAAGCAAGCCTCTTTTAGAGATGAGGTACACCAGCGATGAGATCAGGGCCGAATTTTCAGACCCGATCCTAAACAAATTATGGGTTTGTCCGGCCCGGCCCGGTCCTGTGGCAAAAATGTCAGGCCTTGGCTTAGCCCGGCAGTGGCATAGTATTGGTCAATTTGACGTCGACTTGAAGTCTTTATTAAATTATTTACGTTAAATGTTTTTTGAAATTTAATATGCATCTGCACTTACTGTTTATAATCGTAGAAATGATAACAGTATCTGATACTCATAGTATGCAACATTTTTAGCAGCAATAGTTTATCAGAACACGTATTGAATTTCGAATTTAATTTGTCCATAAAGTCTTTCGATTTCACTGTTTAAAACATTTTAAGTCCATAGTATAACTGTCCTGTTTCAAACGTCAACGCTTATAAATTTTGATGTTTTTGTGTTATTTAGTTTGTGAACTAAAAGTAACTGTTGCCTCGGATTTATTCAGGCATCGATGTAGACTTCTTATTATTCCGCATACGTAAACTTCGTTTTCACGAAGCAAGGGATCTTATAATTACGAATGTTACGAAACTGAAATTTCAGTAATGCGCTAATTAGTACTTTTCTATAACTACATGAAGCTTATTCTGTTTCAGTAACCCCCGTTGCAGCAAACCACCTTTCAGTCGGTTATTTATTGGTATATCCCGCAGATTTAATTGAGATGATTTGTCCATCAGCTAACAATATTTGTAATTTAGCGTAGCCAACAAACTTTAGAATTTGAAGGAGAATATTTAAAAAATCAGTCAGGTCATCATTTAAAAAATTGATTACTTGTACTTAAGATGGCAATTCTCTATGGGTATTCATAGATTTGTAAGCAGCTACCAGCGGAAATTGAAAATAAGTCATGTGACTTCCTATAATGTGACATAATACCAATGCTGATTTCGACAAAGTGGAAATTCATAAAGTTATTTGTTTTGGAAAAATATTTCTGCAAACCATTTCCTTGGTTTCCTCGACACGAGACGGCTAGAGACAATGGTTTAACTAGCTTCACGGGAATTATGACGGTTATGTAATCACTGTAGTAAGCATGCATGACGAATTTACGCTATGACTTCAACACCATTGATAACAGGGCTTTTCAGCGGACAGTTCGATTCACAAGTTGTTAGCTTCAGGCAACCAGCCATTTGCATCAGGATTGAACACACTGCGAGCGATTTATTCTCCATCATAAGCCCTATTTCTTATTATACTTTTGGTGACAATTAGGATGAGCAAATAAAGGGATCAATTCTTAAGCTTCACTGGAAACAACGAGTCTTCATTGCAACCACTACCAGATTTTAGAAGTTGGAAACGGGTTCAACTTTGGCATTTGATAAATTAGTATTTCGTTCACAACTTTATAATACTATTAATAGTTGCCTAGCTCGATATTCCAGAGTAGTTTCGGAAATAGTTCCAGAATCATAAGGTGGCACCAAAGTGCTGCTGGCCACTAAAGTCACGAATGCTTTGCCTGTAACGTGTAGATTTTTGTACAAGCCCTTGGCGCATATTTCATAATATTAAAGTTGGGCTGGAAGAGGACTTATAGAGCATGCACCCAGACATACTCCACGAGCACATCTTGCTTAATTTGCTGTGAAATAACATATATTGTGCCGGAACGAACATCCCATTCATTTTATCCAAGTGCATCAACGGCTGTTGCAGTAAGAATTAACAACAAACTGAGTTTCAGACATATAAAATTTACCTATGTTTATAACGTTCTTGTTTGCTTAAAGCTGAGCGTTCGTTATGAACACACTTCTGAATAAAATGACTGACAACCATAGGTAAGTTTCGAATAACTCAAAAGCTTTTGATAGTTATAGTCTTTCTGTGGAAGAGCCTACGGCAGAATATTTGTGACCAACAACCTGCATTTATGCAAACAGTCAGTCGTGACCTGCTTCCAGAATCCAGAAAGTCAGTGTTAGCTCAGAAGTTTACATATAAAATTTAAAGCATATCTTTGCAGCAGTCTGCTAATTTTTAAATTTAAGAAGCAAAAATACGATCGCCGATACGGATACAGAAAGAGTGCACATTTAGACCACATTGTAGAATGAAGTAAGCCGATACGGATGTGGATCTTGTTTCAGCGAGCTTGTTTCCGCTGCTACTGCATCAGTGGGACTGATAACATCGTTCCATCTGATGCCGACAAGCAAACGTTTGAGCTTTTCAAAGGTCAGGTGAAAGGTTTAGTTAACCCACGATATTGACGAAAATGGTGGACGAAACTGCGGCTAATGTTGGCAATAAACAGGTTTTTAAAAAGGTAGGTTGGAGAGGTGGCGGAAACGAATCTGGAGATTTTTTGACACAATTCCTTTGACGCAAAAGCAAAGCATGATTTCGGTAAGTTATCCTGATGTGGATATTTTGAAAGAACAACCAAAGAAAGTCCAAAGCACTGTGGCCCTCAGTGTAAGGTTTTGATAATTTCGCAACCACTTGTCATTAGCGTAATGGTTAAGTGCAACTTCTTCAAAACTTTTCAACGTTAACTAGGATAATGTGGTTTCCATCCAAAGTAATTTTTTAGAAATTCTTCTACACCTCTTCAGTATCTCTCGTATAGTAGCTTTTCAGTAACTACATGAAGCTTATTCTGTTGCAGTCGAGTCGACCCCCGTTTCTAGCAACCTCCCTTCAGTCGGTTATTTATTGGTAAATTTCTTTATGAATGTCAACTGAACCAGTCTTTATATAACCGGTACCCACCCATCGAAACCTCCACAGATGTGTACTACCCCGATTGGTATTGTGCACTTGGACCCTGCTTACCCCATGCGGGCCAATGAAACCCTGCCAATAGACTACCGCCCCCCTTTCTTTTCTGGTTGGTGATTCGTTACACTGTCCACTTTCCGCCCGTCCTTGCACGTCCTGCCTCGTCTTGGTTATTACTTATATTTTGTCCTGATTTGAATTGATATTAGTTTTCTTTCTCTTTACTAACCCTGCGTGAATATATTGGCTGTTGCTCCCTATTCCACATCGTCACCTTTACTATGGCTCATTGACTGTTTTCTGGGACGACTATTACTACATTGTTATGATATTATAATATGTTATAATGTTATAATATTTGGCCCAAATGTCCCCTTTGGGCACCAATGGAAATTGTCATCCCTCACCATTCTTGTGGATCCATCAGGTGGATCACTGCTGCTCAAATTAGGCAGAAATGCCGCATACGATGCTTTACGTTTCTGCAAAATCTATTGCTCAATTTCTTGGTGCTTTATGTCTTCCCAAAGAAATCTATCACTGTCCCGCATGATGCCTTTTTCGCTGGACTATGATCTACTTTGCCTTCTTCCTACCCCCTCCCAATCAATCTCAGAATCACACTTTCCCAAGACGATTGGTTGTCCGTCTCTCTCCATATCTCCAATGATCTAGTTAGAAGAAGGAAATTGAAGAACAATAATTTTGGTGGAAATTGTAACTTTTCTTCGTTAGTTATCTTATATAGCCGATTACTGTCTTGTCATATACAGCATAATGTGTTTTCGGTGCTATAATTTTTAAAAAACTAAACCCTTTGCTCATTTATAAGATAATTGTAATATTTTAACATTCCTTAGGTTTCATATAAAACATTAATTTTTCACCTTGAATTATTTGAAAATCTCACTCTATATTCTCGAAGATCATTAAAAACAAGCAGAAGATTTATGCAAAATTGTTGTTGGCAGTTGTGGAGCTACTACTATAACAGTATTTCGGTGACAATCCGGCTACGCAGGCAATTACATCCTTGAGCACATATTTTGGTGATCATTTTTAACAACCCTTAGAATGCCCAGTTGCTCTGTTAGGAGTGGACAGTATTAGTATTAAATTGACCTGGTTTCGTTTAAAATTCACTACAACTGCACGTTTCAAATCTAAGCACAAAATGTGTCCCAGAAACTTGCAACCTAATTTGCATAATTGGAAAAGCGTCTCTACGTTGTAGCAGCGCTAGGAGAATAAGTGAATTCCGAGCCGACATGGTTTACAAAATTTGTAACAAACCCCTTCATATGCTCAGCACTGCACTGTAAATAACTAGAGTCACTTTTGCATGCATGCAAAATCATTTATACATAGAATAATGTATAGAAGCCGGCTACGCTTAGGCGTAGCCGGAAAAATAACGTTTTTACCTTCTAAAAAATTTTTATTCTTTTATTTTAAAAAATTCTTTTACATTCAAATTTAGACGCCTTGTAATTTTTCTCACACTAATTTGTTGCATTATTATTTAAGTGTCTTTTTTGTTATCGTGTTTTAATCTAGTCGACCAGGCTTTGAGACTCCTTGTGGCAACTTGGTTGAGTTGTTTTTGACCAACCTTACGGGGCCAGTTTCTTGGTTAACACTTTGCACCTTCGGGTGATGATCATCACATGGTGATGTCTAATGCAGCAAACAACAACAACAACAACAACAACAACAACAAAAAACTTTCTACTTGTATAGCTCTTTCCAAATTCACTTCTTCTCCCAATTTTTTACCCTCTATATAATAGGAAGCGATGCCTTTTAAGAAATTCATTCGGACACAATTTTCCCTCTCCCAATTTGCCACATTTTCCTTGTTAGGTTATAGGTGGAGATCGTATATTGTGCCAGTTTTGTTACATGCATCAGTCTGAACAAAGTAGGGCCGCCGCTAGCGTCCTCGTTCTCCTCATTTGCGCGAAGTAGATCAGTTTGCGCAAGAGTGCATGATTGCACTATATATAAGAAGAAGAGTAAGCCACTAGAGGGCTCCTCTTCTTGGCATTGCGTAACGGTGCTCCGACCACAATACGCGAATGTTCCCCCGTTTGGTGGGGGGGTAGCAGAAAAGAGGTCCCCGTTTGGTGGGGGGGGGGGGTAGCCAACAGCCAATCAGATTGCAGAGACCCCCTCCCCGTTTGGTGGGGGGGGTAGAGCAGAGGATTACGGTAGTTTTTGTTCTATTTGAAAATGGGTCCCCGTTTGGTGGGGGGTAGGTAAAAGTGGTCCCCGTTTGGGGGGGGTCGCCAACAGCCAATCAGATTCAGCCAATTTCCGCCTGACTTGGCGACCCCCCCCCCAAACGGGGACCCCCTTCTGCCTACCCCCCCACCAAACGGCGACCCCTTTTGCATACCCCCCCACCAAACGGGGAGGGGATATGCTTGTCGTACGCAATGCCAAGAAGAGGAGCCCTCTAGTGGCTTACTCTTCTTCTAATATATAGTGCAATTATGCACTCTTGGTTTGCGTTTTCTTTCATTATTTCATTCTTTCTTCTTGATATTTTTTCTTTGCACTCAAATATGATAGTAGTTGTACTGAATTTCTTTCAAAATTTAAAAAATTTAAGTTATCTCTTCTTCTTAAAATTTAAAACTAGGAGATCGCGTAAATATTTTGGGGTTTTCCTATAGGACTAGCTAACTGCCCAAAACGAAAACTGAAATTAGGAAGCAATTAAAGGAAGTAGGTATCAATTGAGACACAGCGCCACAACTTAGAATTCGTGATTTGGCAAGATCCTGTGTGTGCGGCCCAGACATAAAATAGCCCACTAAGGTTTCTGACCCAGATGCAAAGTAACTCATTGGAAACTTGGCTCATGCCCCCACACGGACCCAAAGGTTCACAAAATTTGTGTCCGAGGATCCAGTGACCCAAGCAGATTCATGAGTCAGTTTCTGTCCCAATAATAACCAATCTATCAGTTTTTTACACTTTACTGTTCTTGGTGACACGTACACTTCGGTTTAAATCGACCAAATTTTGATATTTTGTTAAATGTTCTGTTCTTGGTTCTGTCAGTAGTCCGCTTCCTCCAATTGCATGTAAACTTTAGACAAAATCCTAATCAGAACTCAGAACCACTCAAGAACCAACGTCCTTGTCAATGCAGAAATTAGCAGAATCAACTTACAGAAATCGTCCAGTTTTCGGTATTCATAAAATCTTCTCGGCCATAGGAAATCCGGTTTTGGTAAATTCTGAGTAATTAATTACAAAGATCATAGTATCTACTGACGATGAAATGTTACTAGCAATGGATCTAATTGCTTGATTGTACGTTTTGCCGTTCAAAGAGGCAGGTACATATACTAAATACTTATGTTGTATATAAGAAAGTACAATAGTACAGTATATAAGTAAGTACGTTGTTTGTTGTTTTTCAACAATTGTTTAAATTGGAAGAGCCATAATTCTGGATCATTTTTGCAATTCCATGCAATGGTTGTAAATAAATTCTTCATCGAAACAAAACCCTGGTTGCGCAAGATATCATAGATTTTCCTTGCCGAATTTCCAATTTCCGGAAATTCTTGGATTTTCACAATCCCCAGCACCGTTAATACTACCAAGACTACATAATATAAGAGTGTGTCGTTATGCGCACTCTGTGCTATCATGTTATCAGAGCAAAAACTATGCTCTGCGCGCTATCGGCCTTCCCCCCCCCCACCGCAAATTATATCCATGACTCCAAAGAATTTAGTGCCCGATGTTTGTGTTCTAAAGCTCGAAGCAGGCACAAAATTCGCGTACGCACTGCTTGTGTTTTTGAGCTTAAGGGAATGTGGTCTAAATTTTGGTCATTTTTTACTTTCTCCGATCTCGCTGATTTTTACTTATTTTATGGTCCAAACGGTAAAAACTGAAAAACTTAAAAACATTTGACCCGCCTTTAAAATTGCTTCAAATTTTAAATGTTCAAAAATTAATTAAAAAATTTTAGAAGCTGAAATCAAAATTCTAATTCCAACAAATCACAAACATCATCCTCATCCAGGCCTTTCTAACGATACGAGACACTAGGCATGGACACTGGTCCAAAAATTTGGACCCGGTTACCCGGTACTACCCGAAGCCCTATGTCGGGTAATTGCGACACTACCCGGGTATATTTTCGGGTACCCGAGAAATTTTTAACCCCTTTTTCGGATTTGGCCATTTTGAAATTTAACTTGTTTCTGGGGTTTTTATTCACATTGAGCTTAGATTGGACATATTTTTATTCCTAAGTTATTTCAAAGGAGCTTTAAAGACTTAAAATGGGTTATATGGACTTTCAATTAATTGTAACGGTATCAGAAGCTGATGCCGATACAGACAACATTGGTTTTTATTTTATAACCGCGCTCAGTCCAGCAATGTTCTGAGTTTCGTACCGCCGTTTCGCTGTCCGTTTCCTCTAACCTTTAAATATTAACAAATTTTAGAAAGCGTTTGGATTATAAGAGCAAATCCCCATAACAAAGCTTAGCTAATTTCAGCTGCTTGTCTCAGGAAATTGGAACAGCACAAAACGCAGCAAACAAGCAAAAGCGCACGAAGTACTAAGTTTTACGTCGTTTTTTATTCCTTTTATGTACGTAATTTCTTAATGAAACCACGTAAAATAAAATGTTATGGATAAAAAACTAAACTTTTTGTGATCGGATACTACACTTCACTGACAACAAATGTAAAATCTTAAACTCACTCGCTCAATAAATTGACTTATGCGTTGAGATTAGTGTTTACATTTTCCATTTGGATTTTCCATTTTCCATTTTATAATTTTTTACTTGAAAACAATAGCTACTTTCAATTTCCTTTCCCTCTCTCTCTGTGCTTTTGCTTTTGGAGTAACTTTACTAAACGTAAAACTGACGAGAGATGCAAGTATTTTAGAACTTTTATTAAGCGTTACAAGACATTTATTAAGTATTAAATGAAATATATTCAATTATTGTCATTACGATTCCATTGTATCCAAAGAAATTCAAAGTAACCATCTCCTTCAAGTTGGCTAAACTTTCTCAGTCACTAAAGGCGTGCGCATACCAAAGAATCATCCAAAACCCTGTATGCTAACATTTGGTTAAGTGATTGTTCAAACAATCTGGGAGCATTTTTTTAGGTCAGAATTCAGTTTAGAAACAGCTAAAGTTGACAAAAATGAGCGTTGGCCGTTAGTGAAGGAAGTTTTTCAACGTTGACCATGTGGCATTAGAGAGAATCACTAAACTTTCAAGATCATATCAGTCACTATTGACACCATCTAATGGTACATACCTAGTGTTGTTACAGTTTAGAAACTGTGGCAAAAGTCACGGATTTGATGCGAACAGTTTTGTTTGTATCTTGTGAACTTTAATTTTTAATTAATTCATCGACTTCCGCATTATGACTTGCTCCAACAGGAATTTAAAGAAAGAAAAAATTATTAGAGCAAGGTAAACTTAATATTTTAAAGACAAATCTAAAAATAGAAACTTATAAAATGATTGAAAAACACCAGGACTAATTCCTCTACCCATTATATACGTTTTCCTGTTGTAGTATGTTTTTATAATAGTAAATTTTATAATAAACTGAAAAAATCTTCGGTGGTTAAAAATTTTCTGAGCCAAAAACTTTTTCTCTGCTTGATCCAGATTAATCCGGTTTTATCCGGTTTTTTCCGATTTTAACTGAATATCGGGTACCCTAAGCGGGACCCGGGTACCCGAAAATTTTCGGGTACCCGACTACCCGTGCCCATGCCTACCAGACACGGCTGGACTGCCCAGTTTCGAGATTTTTTGACATTACTCCAAAAAAGTGACACTTTTTAATTTTCCCATGCTTGACACATGTGGTGAAATTTGAGGTGAAATTACGCAACAACCGTACGACTTACAACTTTAATATTAAAAACTAGAATGTAGAAAAAATGACCAAAATTTGGACCCCCCTTAGGCACATAGAGTGAGCGCACCCCCGTTTCGATTTTTTCTGACTTGTTTTCTGATTTGGGGGTGTGGGCAGTTACCGAACAGATTACAGTTTTTGTTCGATAACATAGAGTGTGCCGAGTGGGACACTCTTATATTATGTACTCTTGGTTGTACTAACAAAGACGTGTTGCAGGGTACGGCTATGGTGTCCTAATTGGCAAAATTTTGTAATGAAAGTTTTTATCGAACAATAGTCACAATTACTTGAGAGATGCAATGTTAAAGTAGCCCAAGGCAGCCCTGGACATCAGTTTGCTTTGAATCCTGCGTAATCGTTCGTGGTCTATGTGCTCCTCATTTGATTTTTAGCTAAAAAGATACACCAATAGCGTTTACTGCAAGTTTGGAGTTGGATTTTGCCTTGGAATATTGGGATTGAGCTACACCGAAGCTTGTCTCGCAAATAGTGCATTATGTTGAATGTGCTTCCACAGTCTCTTCTATGAAAATCGGCAAACAACATATTTGGTCATGAGGTGTAGTCAGTTAATGAATCACTTAGAGCCCTAAAAGGACCTATCTTTGGTTGCTGAGCTGTTTTTTCTTCTGAAGCCTTTTAAATAATGCTCTTACCCAATTCAGCAGCGATGAAAAGCAACACAGATTCTAAAAAACTGATGAATGGTTTTTTAATAGAAAGTCTTTCAGATTTATGATTTAAGTGATTTCTGTCTTGATGCTTTCACTGTGGTCTCATTGCAGCTTTCGCCTCTTTTGTTTTTAAAGCACAAAGCAACGCCTTCCACAAGAGAAACCATTGATGCTCCAAAGCAAAGTCCCAAAACTCCACCAATGTTTCCAATCAAATCAAAACCACCAAAACTGTGTTTCTGATAGTAAACTTCATACGGCAACACAAATGTTATCAGAAGACTGCTGTGGCGTTGCCTATTCAACGGTAGTTGATGTACAGTAACCCGATAACGTGGGGTGATGCACGGATTTTTGCATTTATCATAGCATAGATTAAATACATTGCCTGTGTTGTCGATTGCTGAACCCACCACAAAACCATAGCTACAGACTTGATCTATTTCTGCCGATTGCGAATTGAAACTGCAATTGTGCGCTGCTGACAGATCTTTCTGCAAACAATGGTACCAGCAGTCTTCCGGGGTTCTTTCCGTTTCACTACAAAGATTCGGTCCTTCCGGTAGCAGCTGCGTTACCTGCAGCTGTAGCTCAACAATGTATCTGAACTTATCCAGAAAGCATAGCCTAGCAGACGGATCTTTGTGATTTTCCACATACAATTGATCACAATCTCCGTATCTGTACAATGTTGCCAAGTCTTCCCAATGACTCGTGTTGATGTAGTATACAGTGAATGCCTTGTCCGCACCGTAATATTTTTGGTCTACATTTGCAGTTATGCTATAGCAGAACCAGCCATAGCAATAGGCTTTCCTAATACTAGCATTATTGCACGAAGCCGGCTGAATGAACTCTTCAACGTCTAAGCTGAGATATTCCATAATT
Organism: Trissonchulus latispiculum; assembly: GCA_030248195.1. Taxonomy (NCBI): domain Eukaryota; kingdom Metazoa; phylum Nematoda; class Enoplea; order Enoplida; family Ironidae; genus Trissonchulus; species Trissonchulus latispiculum. The sequence goes on from JASAND010024221.1 coordinate 33,443, forward strand.
TCTTTGACAGTTACATGACCGTGATCATATAACTTAGACTTAATGGTGATGATAAGATTTTCCGGAATGCTCCTATTGCCTTGAGGATCATCTCCCATCGGGAAATCGTCCATTGGGTGGTCCAGTCTATCGAAAAGAACTGCTTCCTCGTCTGTCGTCAAATTCAACTTTCTTATAGATGTTTTGCTGGCCCACAGGTGTGGCATATACATGACTGTTGGTAAGCTTTCCATGCGTTTTAGCTGTATATCAAATAGGGTAGGCTTGTCGACAAACTCCTTAATGTTTGTAAAAAGTTGTTCGGCAAAGAATGTTGCAGCCCCCAAAAGCAGAACTGCCCAGAACAACCTTTTCCATTTGGTATCTGCGCTCACTAACGTTCCAAATCCATGTAGTGACGTTCCAGCTGAAAAGTTTAGCAACCTAAAAGGAGTTTATGTTCAATTTTCTTTTCCAGGTTATCTTCATCAGAATTAGAATCGACGCCGTTTATCGCATTTGGCTTAACCAGCTAACTCTTATGTACTGGAGAAATTTTATTCAAAAGAAAATGATGCTAAATCTTTGGAGTTGTGATATTAAATGCATTTATCTGAATAAAAAAGATATTGCAGCAGATAAAATCTTGTAGATTCAACTTTACTCAGGTTTCTTCACTCATGGTTTTAGCATTGACATGGGTACCTGACTGGTATTGTTAGTTGAGTGAGACTCTCTCAAACAAGGTTTTGTTGACAATTACAAAAATTGCATCTAATCCAATCAAGAAAATTGCGGTTTCGGTTTGTTCGACGAAACAAACCGGAAGAAATATGATCCGATTTCTGTTATTAATATTGCTTCTGGAATTGCAGTATGACCAAGCAATTCAATATTGCTGGTATACCCCGGAGTAATTGTATGAAATGCGTGTTGGGTTTTGCAATTCTGAGATGCGTGTCCTGTGTTCAATACATAGCCTAATATTGGAAGTTTTTGGAGCCTAATAAAGCTGCAGCGGAGCAGTAAAAGACTACAACTGCTTCAACCCAACTTTATAGGCTTGAAAACAATATTCAGCACTACAGCTATTTGCTTATTTCAATTTAAAGAAAGGAAAAAGGAAAGGAAAAGAAAAAGAAAAAAAATTAATGTTCAGTCAATTATTTTAAACTGTCATCAATAAAGAGCTGTCACTTTTGATTACATTAACTATTGACTTAACACGCACCCTGCTTCGTTTGCTTATCTGAGGACACTCTCATTCTCTCAAGTTAGCAACAACTTAAGGCGCATAATCATAGCTGTGACGGGCAGATAAGTAAATTGGACACTTCTGAACGCGTCCAGACAGATAGATAAATTATGCATGTGTGTTTGTGGATTGTCGATGTCGCAATTTGATGCAATGAACTTTTTTGAATTTAGAAACATTTTGTCCTAGCTGCTGGGTGCCGTTTTTTGACACAGAAAAGGTGCTAAAGTTTGCTAGAATTAACTAATAATGAATTAATGACTTGAATATTCCAAGTGTGTGTTTTACGATGGAGTCCTGTCCCTATTGTCTTGGTAGGTTGATGGAATAAATGATTACGATATGAAGGCATTCCTACTTAAAGTATTTACGATGTTTTGATGTTTTCACGTTATTTAGTTTAAGGTAGGATTTAGTTTAGTCTAAGTTTAGGGTCGGCTTTATTCAGACATCAGATAGAGTGTTAAGATCCATATCTCGTAGCAATTTCTGTATTCAGTAAATACTGTCTTTACTGGCCGATTTCAGTAAATACGGTATTTTATTTAACCCATATCAAACCACACGGAGATTTAAAAATTTTTTACTAAAAATTGACTAATACGTTTACAAAAATAAGTAAACTGCAAATGGTTTCTTAATAAAGTACTTATTTTTTTGCTGGCAGTCGAAAATGTATGTGCCAGTTTTAACTGACGCTAGCCGTGAACGGGTCCAGGTAAATTTTCCAAAAAACACCCAGAAATAAACAAAATAAATCAATTGAAAGGATGAAATTTTAAAGCAATTAAGTAAAAGCCGTTCTGTAATCATTCTGGTTAAAAAGCAAGTCGGGCTAGCGCCAGTCTAAGAATCTTTAAATTGTCCGAACTTCCATTATAATGGTATTTCTCTATACTGGTTAGAAATTTTTAATACTTCAAGTATAAATTCTTGGCTTTAAAAATACATATTGACGGTATTTATATCAGGTTCACTATTAATGAGGTGTTACACACGCTGAAAAAGTCAGAGGATGAATTGAAGGTGCTGATGTCGTTAATTGGCACCGAGTAATGACAACGAAGATAGTGATGCTGGTTCAGAAATCAATATCAATATCAGAATCTGGGAATCCAAGGGGTGGGAGTCTGACAAAGCGGCTTTTATCGGCAACTCTGCGCAGTGTTCTCACCTTGTTTGGATCCGTGTCGTCTCCTGAATCAATGTAACCATTTTCATTAGCTATAGTCAGTGCCAAGATGACAACATCAGCACCGTCAATTCATTCTTTGGCCACTCGAGCATGTACATCTGCTCATTATTTGTGTATATAAACTAAATAACATGCATATGAATACTTAAATTGCCAGATCATAATATTATTACCCTAAGAATACGAATTTACTAACTGATATATATTTATTTTTTATAAGTTTTGCTTTGATGAACCAACCACGTTCCGTTTTGAAGACCAATACAGCAAATATATTGGCTGGAGCTAACGCGGCAGTGCAAACCTGGGATTGATCACATTAATTATGAAGCACAATTAATCGCTGACAAACCTGTATAAAAAGATTAATTGTGCAGCTAACCGTTGTCGAGCAATCTCAGAAAATTTCAATGTCAGTTTAAACTGACGCTAGCCGGATATGGGTTAAACTTCCTATCTTTACATGTAAATTCCATTTTTACTGAAACTCGTCCAGTACATACTGTGTTTTCTATTAAATTCTGTATCCTATCTTAAACGTCTTTGTCTTTGTGTGTATATAGGGAAACAAAGGGCATGCCGACGTCATATATAAAGTCAAAAGATAGATCATGCATAGTCACAATATGTAAAAAGGGGTGCATGAAGTTAAACTTCAGAAATTTAAAACGTTAGTTTACAAAATTAAAAAAAATTTAGGTTAACAGAGCTTTTAAAATCAAAACACATATGCACATGTATTATGTATTCCTAGTGAATTTACTAGAGTATTTACTGGACGAGTTTCAGTAAAAACGGTACTTAAGTGTAAAGATAGGAAGTTTAAAGAAAATACCATTCTTACTAGTAAATACCGTATTTACTGAAAACGGCCAGTAACTACAGTTTTTACTGAATACAGAATTCAAGGACTGACAACAGTAAAAGTAGGCTCGTTTATTGCACTCAATTAGGATTTTCAGAACACATGCAGATCTTTCTAAACTTTAATGGCTGAAGCAATGACGAATCGGAACAGAATTAGCGTAATGAATTAACAGCTAGCTTCATAACCAAGCCTGGGATTTCGGAACCGCTTGTCGCAGCAGACTTATGTTTATCGGTGAGCGTCGATGCAAACTTGCCAAATGGGCTAGAACCTGCAAATTGTGTTCTCTTATTACATCACTGGCTGTGACACCGGACAGCATAAGCCACTGAATATAATCGGCTGAATGAACTGCTTGCTGGCAAAATAGGCTATCCACTAACCTAAGAACCCCTCGCTGAAAGTTACTTTTTTCCTAGGCACTCTATGATTGACTGCATTGAGTCACAGATGCAATCCCACCCAACGTGTGCAGTTTTAAATATGGGAGCCATTTGAGAAAATACTCACATGTTGATTGTGGTGTCGAGAGGTCCAGCTGCTAAGCTACACAAATGTTCTCCTTTGTAACAAGACTTAGAAGTGTTTTTTGTAAACGTGTGCGACAATCAGTTCTTTGGGTCGACCATACTTTTCTTGAAGGATTTTTATAGCCTCTGCGTAGCTGTTGCCTTCAACAGACAGACCTTTCACCTTATCTCTGGCCTGACCCTTGAGAACTTGAAACAAATAGTCAAGCTTTTGTTGGTCTATCGGTCAAGTCTGAAGTTGTGGTTGGGAATCAACGTTTATATGGAAAGACTCCCAAAAACTTAACCATTCTAATTTGTCACAAGAAAAGTGTGGAAGTTCAACTTTTGGCAACTTAGCTACTCCAACAGAACGTCTACTCTCACCGTTTGAATCCTGTTGTGGTGGTCTCTCTGTGGCAACTGACCAATTTGCAACCAACCTGGTCAGAACCGCCATTTGTTCTCTTTGAGCTTCCATGAATTCCCTTCGTTGAGTTTCCGATCTTTCCAGATCCTCGGCCCTCATTCTTTCGATTCTTTCCAAGTCCTGTTTTCGCTCTCTTTCTTGTCTTTCGATGAGCATCATCATGACTTGAATCATGCCATCGTCGCTCTTGAACTTTGTAGCCATAGGGTCACCAAGGATAACGGTTGAAGGGCTAGGACTGGGGTTGAGGATGGGGTTAGGAAATGGGGTGGGGGTTCCCGGGCCGCCTTCCAAGCTTTGCTGGGTCACAATTGAGGTTTTCCAATTCCTTTCAGGAGAAGGATCCGGACCGCAGCAGTGGCATCGGAAGGGGTATGTCGGAACACCTGTCACATTCCCAAGAAAATTCCTTCAAATCCACCAATGCCCAGTATAGAGAGTCCGTCAAAGATCCATTTTCCACCTCGTTAATACAGTCCTGACAAATCCAATCCCTACAAGAGCTACACTTTAGTCCATTGGCACTATCCTTGCCACACGGAAAGCAAGGATCCATTGAAGTTTGAGATTTTGATTCCATTAAAATGTTGAAGTTCCAACTCTGCTACCATGTAAAGCAGATGCGCAGTGGTATGTAATTGACTATATTGAAGGTGATAATGTAATGTGGTAGAACAAAACTCAGAGTCTAACTTAAGATTTGACTGAGTCATGTCATGACTGTATCCAGCTAAACAGTTGGAATAATATAGTGGTTAAGACATTCGGTTGTCACCGTAGCCGACTGGGATCAATTCGCAGTTAGGCATGAACTTTTTCAGTTTTTATTACCACAACTTTTTTGACATGCAGAACAGGGTTCATGCATGCAGAACAGAACATTGGGCATGGTTACAGACTTTCCTAAACTTAAGTAAAGCCTTTCTAAGCTTTAATGTTTACTACAGTCTAACAGTCCCAACACTGTTCAGTAACAACACTGTTCAGGATTTATGCAACAAAAATACCGATGAACGGGCAGACTGTTGGCCTGTTGAATTAAAAAATTAAAAAAGATTAAAAGATTAAAAAAATTAAAAAGATCTACTTGTCGGATCTGAGGTTCTTCTGAGTGGTGTAGTGACACATCTTTGTTTCGTTCGTTCTTTCAACATTAGGTACATGAATCTAAAAACAATCCAACAAGCGTTTTTACAGACAAAAATAATTTAATTGGCATCAAATATTGAGAATTAATTCCAAACAAAACAGTTGAGTTTCAAAGTTCAAATGTATCTGTAAGATTTGCGAACTTAGAGACTTAAGTAACCAATTTCTCATCACATTCAGTGCATTGCATTTCTACAAATGAGGTCGCAAAAACTAAAGATCGGTTATCGTCGGAGAACCAGTTTCTTGAACGCTTTCCGAAAATCCGGCGAAAAGATGGTATAGATCAGCGGATTTATGGTCGAATTGGCGTAGCCGAGCCAAAGCGAAATACTGTCGATCAGTTTATTCCATCGACAATTGCAGATCGGTCGAACCACGGCAAGAACGAAAAATGGCAGCCAACAAACGACAAAAGTTCCCGTCACAATCGCTAGGGTTCGAAAGGCTTTTCGCTCCTTCTTTCCGTCGGCCCCCGTAGAGCTTTGCTTTTTGGGAGTCGTCAGGGGGGTTCGCATCGTCGGTGAATCCAGTGAAGCCCCGTCCCCCCGCAGAATTTCGCTGGGGGTCGCCACAGAGTCTAGCCAGACCATGCTAACATCCCGGATTTGGGGCCGAGTTTGGCCGCCCAGTTCCCGAATTGCCACACAGCTGGAAGCCCGAAAAATGGATATACCGGATTGGTTGATGCTGCGCTGCGAGGCAGCACGCTTCGGTGAGCGCTCGGCGCTACGGCGAATTCGTTGTCTGGCAGTCTGCCAAATCCGGTAGTAGAGAAACAGGATTATGAGGGAGGGGAGATAAAATGCCATCAGCGTGGAGAACATCTGAAATCCGATATCCTGTGAGATGAGGCAGATTTTCTGGGAAATTCGAAACTGAAAATCCGGATCTTTCCAGCCCAGAAGGGGCGAAATGCTGATGAACAGAGAGAGAATCCAAATGCAGCCAACGGTAAACAGTACCTGTCGGTGGGAGCGTTTTTGAGCGTAGGCGATATTTTTGACCGACCGATATCGGTCAAATGCAATGGCGACCAAATGCCAAATCGATGCCGTACAACACAGCACATCGAAAGCAATCCAGATTTCGCAAACCAGCGCACCGTACGGCCAAAACTGTTTCACCTCTGTCACGGCAACTGGGGGGAGAACCAGCAAACCGACTAGCAGGTCGGCTAGAGCCAGCGAAAAGATCAGATAATATTGAGGTCGTTGAAGATTTCTGTCCAGCACAATTGCCAGCATTACCATAACATTACCGACAATGGTAATGATAATTACCAAACAGAGGGGGGCGCTTAGGGCAACTATTACCAACGTTCGACGCAGTATATCGGTGGAATTATTCATTGCCGCTGAAATACAGTAGATTAAAAATTATGAGTTTGCGTTGAGTTAGGCTCAAGTCTGGTACATAGTTGATTTACAAATTCTTTTTGACTGGCTGGATGATATAAACCAGCCGGTACAATTTTTTTGCACTCTTCTTGCTGTATTTTGCAAACGTTTTTGCACTAAATGATGCAGCATATATACAGTTCTTGACAGGCTCTACTCTAGGAGCCCGTTGGATATCTACTTTCGAACATAGGGGCTGATCACAGAGCACAATGATATATATATATATATATATATATATATATATATATATATCTCTATCTCTCTGTATAGTTGTATATGTATATATATCTGTCTGTATTTGTGGTCCGTGGTTCGATTCCCAGCGGGGCCAAATCTTTACAGGGAAATAAGTTGATTTTAGTAAAGAATTGAGGAGAAAGCAATGAATCGATATGGTACTGGAAAAAATTAAAACGGAAAATCGTTTTCCTAACAGAAAACCTGGGGCGCGAAGTTGAAATCAGAATTGAAAAATTGGAAAAAATTGTCACGAGTGTGGATCCATCCACCGACTATGCGATCGCCTATTTGACTATTTGACACCTTAGCCAAATAATATAGATAATTAGTTCCCACTTCAACTGGTCTAGTTTTCAGTATATCAAGGCAAACCTTGTGTTAAATATCAGCGATTTAGGTGAAGTTCAAAAGGCTAATGTCAGCATTAGGCTAGTCTCGCTGTCTACTTGAGAGTCAACCAACTCGAGCTCGATCACTTTTTCTCACATCTTTCAATACTGATTTCAACCTTTCACAACTTTGTGTTTCATGTTTAGGATTTAGTTTAGTGTTTCATGGTTAGTTCTTGACGTTATGACCTTTTGAACAACTAAAGACAGTCAAAAGTTAAATGGCAAACATATGTTATCAAGCATTACAAAATTTAATGCTTCTCAATAGGTGAAAAACAGTTATCCTTTATTTTTTCACTGGACCGAACACTGTCCTAAGATTTGAACATGAACAGGAATAATTAAGAGCTAAAGCAGAAGACTATATGGAAAACTTCAAAGAAGAAATGTGTTTCTCTTTTGTCCAAGATTTTGTGAAAAATCCTTTACATTTTTCCAACAAATAATGATTAGATATTTCCCTGTATAGGGAGTAAGGGAAGGTACTAAGTTAGTGCCAACTTTCGCGCTGTGAGTTTCTGTTACTCGCTATTAGCGTGGGATGCCCCCTCCCCCTATTTTTACAGTGACAAAAGTCTAACCACCTCCTTAATTTTCTATTCTAGAAATTATGTACTTACTAATTTTGTGGAAAAAGGAAAAAGCTTACTCTCAATAAAACATGACATAATGACATGAAAACGTTTGTTTCAGAATCCCAGACTACAAATACAAAGTCATTTGAATTGAATTCAGTAAAAAATGTGACAATTTGAGTGAAAATTTGTCACAGCCTGAAATTTCCACCACTTTCTAATTTCGGACTTTCTAGGGAACACCAGCACAGATGCTAAAACCAAGAAACTAGGGCCTTAAGCTCAGACTTAGGCTTACGGCTTGGGCTCAGACATGTGGAGGAAGGGAAGTTGTGGAGTGGTGAACCAGAGTCCGAATGCCGCCAAAAAACCGGATTTTCCGGTTTGTTGGACAAAAAACCGGAAAAAATCGGATTCTGAGGGGTGAGCTTCTGGTCTGGGGAGGGTGAGACCCCTCAACCCCCCCCCACACATATATGCTTGGCCTAGGACAGTCCGACGGCTCAACTGTTTTTCCGCAATGTTCGGTTCATTTGGCATAATTTTCAGCACTGAACTTTCACCCTCCCTCCCCAATCCTGAAGCTCACTCATCCCAATAGGGGGGGGCGCTCCCCCTTCTGTAGTTCGAAGTTTTCCGGGTTTTTCTGGCAAAGAATGGGAGAAATCTGATGGCTCAACACCCCCCTTCCAACTCGCCTCCTGTACATGTCTGCTCAAGAAACTACACAGATTATGTAGTCTTAATCCTGCCGATAAAAAGTGTGATTAGGTATGTGGGTTTAATTTTAGCTCATTTCGTTCAAATCATGAAAGGGTTAACTTTGATAGGCTCAAGAAGCACAGTCAATATAATATAATATATTATAATAATAATAATAATAATAATAATAATAATAATAATAATAATAATAATAATAATAATAATAATAATAATAATAATAATAAAATAATCTTTATCCCCTGCCAGCTTAATCGGCCTAATACCGCTTCAATGAAATGAAGAGTTGACCAAAGTGTCAATTTTAGTCATGACTGAACAAGTTCTCTCACTTCTGCACTAAAGAAAACTTATATGGCCAGTTCCGATTAATAAAGCATCAATAATTAAGCTAATTGAGGGGGGTTATAACTAACTCATTGTTTGTCTGCTATTTGTGTTGAGGATTCAGGTAAAGTTGTAAACAGGTCAATTTTCGTCTGACAGCTAATTTGTCACGCGTAATTGCGGCCAAACTCATACCTAATTAGGTAATTAAATAGAACGTCTTCAGTGAAAATTCCATGTTTATTCCTACATTCACAATTAGACAGTAAACAGAATTGAATAACAAAATTGACAGTTAAGCAATTTTCATGTAGCATTCAATGTAACACTGAGTGCATTGTTCATCTACAGCAAGCTAAGCTTGACTGGCTTCGTAGTTAGGAAGATGGAAGAAGTTATGAGCTTTGTGCCTCGCGGTTCTGTGGTGTAGTGGTTAGTATTCTTATTTGCTGAGCGAAAGCTCGGTGGTTCGATCACAGTTTAAATTTTCGTTTTGGTGTAAGATAGCTTGGCTTAAACTACTTGAGGGCAGGTTTGTCAAAGGTAAAAACTTAGGTTAGTCAGCTGAAATTTAAATAAAAATTAATTTATGTTCTTAGACACTAATTTTTTAGACGATTAAATCCTGTGTACAGCAACAAAACCTCTATACCAAGAATCTGAAAAGCTATATCTTGTCGCACCTACAAATGATGATGTTTTGATGAATGGAAAAGCAAAAGGACCATAAAGTGCTTAATGAATCATATTCTAATTAAAGTAGAACTTAATTTATTGCTTCAACTTTTCTCTGAGTTACGTAAATCTAATCAACCATATAAATTGTAAATGTTATACTTCAGAATTAGACACGGCAAAATAGGGGGCTCTTGCGCAATTCCCTTCCACCACTAACCTTTGAGCGTTTGTCCAATAACTGTAAAACTTTGTATGGATGCATACTGAAGACTTAAGAATTTAAAAATTTTTTTAAATTTGCAAATTATAAGGCAAAAGAACCAAGGGAATCAAAAAACTTTTGCCCCGAATTTGCTGTAAACTGTAATACAGGGGTTTTCTGGGGCGCTGAGCAGGAATCTGAAATCCTACAGCCTTGTGTTAGTTCAGGATGAGCTTACATCTTGAGCTTACAATTTTAGCTTATATTAAGCCAACAATAAGCTCTATCGAAAAACGGGTTTCAAATTCGTGCTCAGCGCCCCAGAAAACCCTTGTTCGTAAGTTTTCAGCAAATTCGGGGAATAAATTTTTTGATCCCCTTGGTCCCTTTTTACGAACTTAAAATTTAAAATTTTTAAACCTTTTAAAATTTTAACATTTTTCAGTTTTTGAATTCATTACCTTCCAGTACTGCTAGCAATAGAGAGCCGTGTGCCGTTTTTCTTTGCTGAATAAAACCTTCTTCATTGATGCTGCAAATTAGATATAAAGGCGATGCTTAGACACCCAATGATAACTCTGGTTTCGCTGCATATCGTATAAATCTTTCGCCTTTTACTAAAGATTTCCGTGCAGTGAAGCACTTATGAGATTAATCTCGATATTTGGGAACCTCGTTATTGAGGTTGTTAGTTTTTTTAAAAAGGAGTTTTGACATATTTAAAAAGTCAACGTTCCATCTCAACCGAAGTCTCTCGAGGAACGTCTCTCCCAGATTCTGCAACCAAATAAAAATCGCGTGAGCTCCTGCAATATTTGCAATATTTTTGAATGAACATGTTTTCGACCACAGGTTCAGTTCGACCACGAGTTCAGGTATTTGAAATTTTATCCATCCGTCCATTCCATCGATTACCAAAATTTTTAAAACTTGATCAATCGAGCTGGCATATAAATGTATAATTACGGGCGTGTTCTCGATCACGCTGAGTTCAAATATTGCCAAATTTTTTGATTGCATGGAATTAGATTTTTTTCGATTCTCACAGGGCGAGAGGAATCGAAACGTGCTTGGTCATTTCTACTGAAAAGTTAGGGGTTTTCTGGGTCGCTGAACACGAATCTGAAATCTGTTCTTCGGTTCCGATTTTTGTCAGCTTGATAGAGCTGACAAAAGTTTATGATTTTTATTAATTATGATATGATTTAATTTCATAAGTTTATGCTGTTAAGCTCATGCAACTTGCATGATGCAAGCAAGCAAATCAAAAGCGGAATCTAAAAGGACTTCAGATTGTGTGTTCAGGGACCCAGCTAGACCCTGCTTGCAAACCTTCAGCAAAATCAATGTGAAAAATTATTCGGTTTCCCTTGGTTCGCCCAAGAAAATCGATAAATATCGAATTTCACAAACTTAAAAAATTTTGCAATACTTGAACTTAGTGTTATCGAAAACATACCCTTACCAAATCTCAGCTCGATTGATCAAGGTTTAAAAATTTTATTACTGCAAGGTGTAATCTAGAAAAACCAAAACAATTTTATTGGGTTGAGCAAATTCCTAATTTTGAATGTTAATCTCAATTAGTATAATATACCAACTTAAAGAATTCAGGAAAAAAGATTGGTGATTCTTCTGTTACGCGGCACACCTGTGTCAAAAATTTGTAAAAGTTAACCGATTGAAGTTCAAATTTGGTATGCGAGCATTTTAACACATTTGAGGCTTACAACTATAGTAAGACCTAGTCAATTCTAAAATAGTCAAAGTCAAATAGTCACTAATCATTAATTGTGATAAGCGCTACGGGTTTTGCCAAGTTATAACTTTATCGAGGAAATACGTCAGGCACATCGTCATCTGACTTCAATTAAGAATCGAGCAAAAATTGGAACCTATTTTGGACAAATCATCAAATGACAGATCACGAATGCCATAATTTCAAAAATCACAGATTTGAAACCTAGGAACCAATTTGCAACCCCAAAATTTGCCGTCTCTAAATTGCTAACCGTTGAACTTTGACTTCTTTTCCATTTTTTCTTACCTGTGAAAGATGAGCGAATTTTTCGAAAAGTTCTGAATTATAGGGAATTAATTTGAAGCGGAACCTTTTGAAAATCTGAATGAATCATCATTTGGCTGTGCAATGTTAAGGTGGGAGGTACAATAAATTGGAACTTTTTAATGAAGGATTTAAGACATAACTAGAAACTTTTACAGGTCGAAATTTTCCATCAAATGTCGAGCGTAAAGAATTGGCCCAATCGGAGATCGAACCATGACACTTTCGCTTCAAAGTTAGATCTGCTACCACTCCACTCACCTAAACTTCCGTATCAGGCTTATCAATCTTTCCTATACCTGCTTTCATTACAGATGAAACGGAGGGTGGTATAACAAAGTCGATATTTTAGTACCTAAACCCGGGAAATATATAGAATCTTGTGTTTTAGTCAAGCTTTTGTAAGGGTATTGATTGTTACATAGCTTTTCAAGAAATGAAAGTTGCAAAGAAGAAATCTACATATATAGTTGGAAACGCGACATTTCAGGCACTTTGATGGAAATAAGGTAATAATATGGAATTAAAAAGCTCAAGGAGTTAAAGTGAGAAATTTATGTAAGACTCATCGGGAATTCTATTTTAAATGTCAAGTTGATTTCGAATTAACTTTACTAAAATTTAAATTTTAACCGCTATGTAGTATATCAAGTTGATCTTAAGTATATTAAGTTGTAGTATATTAAGTTAATTAGTTGTAATATATTAGCTAATTAATTATGAGCAGGTATATATATTGCGGTATTGCGGACTTGAAATAAAAAGTATGAGACCAATAGACAGTTTTAAATTTTCTGATTTTTAAGGCAAGGACAGAGGTCTTGAAAACTGTTTAGCTTGAGACTTTCAGCTGTCTTAACGAATTTTGCAAGCAAGTAATCTAAATTTAGCCATCGAATTAATTTAGCCAACTAGACCTTGCAAGCTTGTAATGAGAGAAGTTCCTGTTATCTTGACAGAAGGTTTTGACGAAATTCCCCTACAAATCTTGGATTTTCTAATTGGACCGAATTTAGGTACCTTTCCCATCTTCTCCTTGTTATTTCAAAGTTATCATTAGATTATCACTGTTGCTAAACTTTCCTGAAGTTTGCTGTTCACGTGGACCGAGGTTTCGCGGTAAAAAGAAAAGGAAAAACCAAATTCAAATTCTAATTTCATTCTCTAACCGTTCGTGTTCAGCAGATGCCCGCTTTTTGTTCAGATTTAGGGAATTCAAAGTTAAAACAGTTGATAATCAATGTAAGGGAAGCAGGCACAGGAAAGATTGATCAGCCTGATATACGAGTTTGGCTGATGACCCTGTGGTGCAGTGGGTTAGCATGTCTGTCTCAAGAAGATCAGAAGGGCCGTGGTACGAACCCCGGCTGGGCCAATTCTTCACGTTCAATCCTGAATGAAAACCTGAATCACAACCCTCTTCCCTTCTCTCTCCTAGGTCTTGGTTTTGTGGGTACGATGGTGCCAGACACCTCCCGTCTTGGGCTTGTCCTCGGTTTGCTCTTGGTCCACCAGCCCTGGTAGAAGCACTACAGAAAAGCAACACTCAACCGTTACCAAAATACTCTAATCGGTTACCGTTGCACATAAAATTAAAATTCAAAATTTTTATGACAGGCAGGCCATTTGATAAAAAGACATAAAGGTCGAGAAAAAGAGAAAAAAATGGACAGTCGGCAGGATTCGAACCCACAACCTTCCGTTTACCGGGCGAGCGCTCTGCCAAGTGAGCTACAGATGTGCACATCCATCTGTACCAAACTGGAAAGGCAAGCTTTCCATGTATCTTGAGAGCGAAAGCATGAAAGAAAGTTGCCCAGCACCGAAAGCCGTAGTTCAAGTTCAACAGGTTCTGATCACTTTCCAGCTTGATTCGAAACAGGAAGCGTCGACAGTTTCGTCAAAAGATTCGCCACCGGCAAAGAGCGTAGAACCACAAGGCTCGAGTAAAAACAAGCCTAGACTGTTTACGAGTTAGGAAGGTAGGAGGAAAGCTGACATTTAAGACACACATATGCGATGCCTTTAGAGTATAGTGGGAAAGGGGGGGATGAAATTAAAATCAGAAATGGGTGCTTCGGAATGGATACCAAATCTAATTAGAGACCGTCTTAGGGGGGCTTTTTGGGGGAAACGCTTTTTGAGATGAACCGAAGAAATCAGGGGGAAATATGATACAAGTTTGTTCCAGTGAAAGCTTTCATCTCCTGAATTCTTTTCAGGGAAAACGAGCAACGGTTGTAGGTTACACCCATTTCCAAAGTATAAACTTTTAGTAAAGGAGTGACTTTGACTTATAGCCAAAATCGTCTTTAGGCATTTGCGGAGGACAGAGGTGTTAGCAAAGGACTTGAAAAAGATAGGAAAGCTAAATAAAAGAGGAAACCCTTAGTGAGATGCAGAGCAAAGTCGTCCACGGGCACAACTTCCACCAAAACTATCCATTTTTGAAGCAAATAAATTGAAAAAATTGAGCAGAAACTAATCATTCCTTTTGGTCACTTATGGGGAGGATGCATATAATACTAAATACGTAAATGCAAAAATAATTTTAAGGCCAACGGTCATACAAAATAGTTAAGTTTTCCACAGTTTGTGGCAGACCATAATCAAACTTTAATAGTGTAGCGGGATAGACCTGTTTACTATATGTAGGACAAGGACATGTTGTGTCAGAGTTGGCTCCGGGTCCAAAATTTCAGACCCGGCCCGGAACCGGACCCGTTAGGCCAGACCCGACCCCGTTCAGACCCGTAACCGGGTACCCGGATTTAAAAAATAACCAGTTTGCATTTTAAACCTTCACTGCATTCTTAAATTTCACTGCAACTGTCCTACTGTAATACTGTGAATCTAGCCTGTGATAAGCTTTAGGCAAATTTATCTTACGCTTTGCGACAATTTTTATATGATTTGAGTGCTAGGACAACAGAATTGGGATCTCGTTTAGATATTGGTAACAGGTTTTTTAGCATGAGTCCAGAGAGACAATGTGAGGCTGTCCTTCGGATAAGTTACGAATGCTTTGGAGGAAAGAAGGTGAACGTATTTTTGGTGGCTTGTCGCAGCCTTTTCACCCCCCCCCCCAAGGAAAAATGTCCGCACATGTCTAGCTACCAGCCTTAGAAAACTGGGCCGCGTTACAAAAGATTCTCCTAAGCCTAGGAGGCCTCCTAAGTTCAGCTTAGGTGGCCACTTAGGAGAATTGGGTTTCAAAAGATTCTCCTAGGCTAGGAGTGCTATCCACCACTCCGAACATTTCTCCTAACTTAGGAGCAGCGCCAGCTAAACTTAGGAGAAATCTTTTGAAACGGGCTTAGGAGGTCTTCTAACTCCCTCCTAGACAGTGCCCAGACATCCCCCTAAAAACCCTCCTAGGAGGGTACTTAGGAGAATTTTTTGCAACGCGACCCAGAGCATATAACTCAGTCTCCGCTTTTCTCTGTTATTTGCGTGAGATTTTATCGCAAGTGTACACTAAACTGATTGCTCTGCTACACCGTGCACCGTGCGGATAAGTTAGCTAGCGAGAACGACGGCATTCCATATGTAGTATAGGAAATGGGAAATGGATCTGCAAAGTTTCCAGAAAAGTTTGTGCTCCTCTGCTGATTGGATCTCTAATTAATCAATTAATTAGTTAATCAGATTAAGCTGGAGACTGTGCAGGTCATTTGGCACTGAATTATTGTGACAGAAGTTGTTCCGAATGACATTACCCCAGGCAAAAACGAAGGCACATATAATTGAAACCAAAGTTGTCAGCAAACTAGGGACAACATTAGATACCTTCGGAACCAAGTTATCCTCAAGGAAGAAAAGTAAAGAATATTTGAGCAATATCCTGATCTAAATTGCAGAAGGAGGTTTCGAAAATCGGGGTTTTTTCGATTTCAACGGACACATTAGGAGCGAAGTTCCTAAAATGTTGCATGCGGCAAACTAATGATAACCGCGGGTCTGCTCGCTGATTAGTTAATTAGTATCAGGCTTACGGTAGGTAGTTTTTTTATTAACTAATTATAACTTTAATTAGGTTAATGCAATTTGAAAAACAAATTGAACAACTTTGTAGCTTTTTGTCTGCTCTTTTCAATGATCTAAAAATTGTTGCGGATTATATTCCTTCGAATTTATATCTATTAAATATCTATTATACACTCTTGATGAAATAGTAAGTTCCTTTCCCGATTTAAAGGATTAGACATTAATTCATAAGCTAGAAAACAATAATAAAATATCAATAACTTAAGACACCACCGCAGTCTAATGCAATTCGGAAAGGTAAAGTCTAAATCTCCAATCATATAGCGTCAGCCAGAGGAGATATACTGACCAAACTTTTGTTGCAAAGGTAAAGAACCTATTAAGGAACTGGCGATATTTAGGAGCAAGAATTTGCTAATATTAATTAAAAATACTAATTAATTAACCCGTTCAAATAGGAAATATGCTAAACAGGTGTTTTTATCAAAACGCTGATCAAGATTGCTAGCACGGAGTGGTACGGGGTTTTAAGTTTGCCTTAGGGCACCTAAAACTGTTATTAAAAAGTGATAATTGCTAGTTTTTTGCGCCTAAAGATGTGCTTAATTGAAAATCCTAGGTTAAGCTGGCTGGCAAGCTGCCAGGAAAATTGAAAGAAAAACTGTCTGATGTTGTCATATGCAAACTGTAACTTTTAGATAATTTCTTTTAAATGTAAAAAATGTGTACCGGTATTAGATTATGTGTGAAAATGAGCGAAATCCGTGATTTAAAAATTTTTCACGATGGACCACACTTACCTCTGCTTAACTCTTTTGCGAAAAGGCACCTAGTTTCGTTTGTTCTTTCAATTAAGTCAAGAGTAATCGCTAAATCTTTTTGTCACCAGCCAGGTTATTCCTCGTTTGGACCAGTAATCGTGAAGAAACTTGTCTGACCAGAATTTGGCAAACTTTGAAAACATTAGAAATTAAGTGAAATTCTGAAACTGTCTGTTTGATTCAACCTCTTTTCATCAGGAAACGGAATCAAGCTCAGAGGAAAATACGGCTTGCAAAATGGCAGAGAAATTAGCCAGCTATTCAGAACCAGACTGGTTTAGACAAAAATGATGGAAATTTGGGCAAAATTGGCATCTTTCTAGCCTAAAACTCCCAATTAAGGCTATGATGAAATGTGCCAAATTCCGCCAAAAAAGGCTCAAAAAAGCCTGTAAAAATGATCAGCTTTCAGCCTCCCTTTGGTCCCTTTAAGCCAATGGACTAGCACTGGAATGGAAAAATAAAAAACCAAACTAGGTATTGTGAAATTCCCTACCACACTCTACCAGATAGCGGCTGGTTAATTAAAGTCAATCCTTTGAATTTGAAAATTAAAATAATCAAGAAATTTTTCAGCAAGAAACTAAGGAACGCTTGATTCGTTTTGACAAAAAGAATTGTTGTAAACATGAATTTAGAAAATCTTGTGGTGCGTTTTATTATAGTTACCTATTGAATTGTGAAAATGCATTGGTTTTTTCTGGAATAAAAAGGTTGCAAAATTGTGAAGATAACCGTACTTCGTTTTTATTGGTTGTGTAAGACCGACCGTTCTTTTTTCAATGCGCTAGTCAGAAGTAGTAGGCATCAATTAAGCGAAATCTTAGGAGGAGGCAGGCTCCTCGCTTAAATTAATTTCTTCAGCAGTTTTGAGAAGTCGCCAGAATATTCCTTTATTAGGGGATTGGTTCATCAGCTATTAAAATTTTCATTTATTTTGATTGTTTAGCTGCCTGAAAATCCTTGCTACCATAGGAACCTAATTCAATAACCTTCATACTAACTTTCTGGAATAGTCATAAGCAACATAAAACGAATATATACCGTCAGAAATCTTGTCTACAACGGGGATTTTTCAACAAAATTCCATTAAAATTCCCGCTTTGATTTGGACGACGTTCCTAAAGATGTTTTTCTTTCTACTGGGTTTCTTAAGGTTTTCTCGCAATGCTGTTATGCATCAGTCTCCAGTATTTTCAATATGGGACTGCCATTGTACATTGAATGCATTCTTGTTAAGCTTGATAGTTTTGCTTTCAGCAGTTTCGTTCCTAATGCCCATCCTACTTGCATATCATTACTTTGTTATTGATCAGGTTTCTTCCCTGTTGCAGTGCTAAGCAAACAAGCACAGCACTTTCCTGGATTAGATTGTTGCAATAATCACCATAAGTTTGTTTGAGAAGTCTCAGCAAATACATTTACAAACATAAAAGTACATTTGCATACATTTACAAATCGTTTACATTCAGTCCCTTAATGCATGCTGAACTGCCAGTCAAAACGCTGAGGCAGAGTATCTCAAAAATATTGGACCCAAAATCTTCAGCTGCTACATGAAGTGTTCTGGAGTATACTTTCTATATGGTGATGATCACTTTTATACATTCACTCCACGAATTAGTCAACGTTTTACGTTTGATTATAATTCTGTTATAGCGTAATTGCAGCTATGGAACTGAATGAATGAACTGTGTTTTGTGTGCCAGTTCCGATGAAGATAACCAGGAAAAGAAAATTGAGCATAAAATCATTTTACCTTAGTTTTCAAAATTTTTCAACAGAGACATCGTTGCATGGATTTGGAAATTTAGTGAGTGCAGACACCAAATGGAAAGGGTTGTTTTGGGCAATTCTGCTTCTGGGGGCTGCTACATTCTTCGCTGTGCAACTTTTCACGAACATTAAGGAGTATGCCGGTAATCCTACCTTATTTGATATACAGCTGAAACGCATGGACAGCTTACCGACTATTAACTATTTACCACACTTGTGGGCAAGAAAAGTCAACATGAGAAGGTTAAATTTGTCATTAGAAGAGGAAAAAGTTCTGTTCGATAGACTGGACCATCCAACGGACGACTTACCAATGGGGGATGACCCTCAAACCAATACTAGCATAACAGAAGATGTCATCATCTCCGTGAGGTCCAAGTTAAGTGATCACGGCCTAGTAACCGTTGAAGAAGTCATGGAATATCTCAGCTTGAACGTTGAAGAATTCATTCAGCCTGCTTCTTTCACCGACGCTAGCATCGGGAAAGCTGTATGCTATGGTTGGTTCTGCTACAAAATAGAAACAAACGTAGACAAGGAAGCTTATGAGGCGAGAAAAGACTTTCGCCGTATTCTATGTCAATACCAGCCATGGAGATGAGTTTGCGACACTCTATAGGCGCAGTGAATGCGATCAGTTGTATGTAGCTGATCATAAGGATTCATCTGCTAGGTTATGCTTTCTGAATAAATTCAGATATATTGTTGAGCTCCAGTTACAAGTGAAACAACTGATGAGTCAAGGACCAAATCGTTGTACTGAAGCTGGCGTTACACCAAATAACTGCTGGTATCACTGTTTGCAGAAGGATCTTTCACAAGCGCACAATTGCAGCTTTAACTCGAAAATGGCTGAAGTTGATCAAATCTGTAGCTACGCCTTGATTGTTGGTTCTGCGTTGAATAACTCCGGCGACATATTTAATGCGTGCTACAATACGTGCAAATACCCTTGCTACTCTCCACGTTATCGGTTTAGTGTCCAGCCAATTCCTATCGATAGGAAAGGTCGTAGCAGTGTCCTGATAATTTTTGTTTTACCGTATGAAGTTTACTATCAGAAACATAGTTTTGGTGCCTTTGATTTGATTGGAAACATTGGTGGAGTTCTAGGACTTTGTTTTGGTGCTTCAATTGTGTCTCTCGTGGAAGGTCTTGCTTTGTGCTTTAACACCAAAAACGAAGCCTTGTCATGTTGCTCTCGTTGTTGTTGCTGTTACTGTTCAAGACGCAGCAAATCTAGTCTTCAACAATGTAGAGAATTGCCAAACCGGTACACGTCTTCGCAGACTGTGCCGATCGTCAGAAAACAGCAGAGTGTACGTGCAGCGCAACCAATCACACAGTAGCACACGGCACATGGTTAATTTGCCATCCAGCATTCGTCTATGGCACGTCGGCCGACAAGAAAAGCAAGTAAATTATCTCTTTAGCATAATTTTGAAATTGAAAATCTCCGTCATGCCTCCAGAATACTCACTGAAAGCATGGTCGCAAAGACGAGTATTCAGAGCATAATACACATGAAGCTATTAGTATTGCAGTAGTATAATGAGTAAACGTGAAAACTTCTGTTTTAGTTTAAGTCTATTGTTTCTGTTTCGGTGTTCTTCATGGGAGCTCTGATTTTTTGGCTGAAGAAAGATCAGTTAAAAGTTGTCAAAAGAAAAAGTTTAGAAAGCGAAAAAGTATTCGTTGTGGTAGTTCTTGAAATGAGACAACAATCTGGGGCTCTTCAAAAAGGGGTTAATTGATCATATAACGGAAGAAATTTGATTGAATTAAAAATATTGGATCTCTCGCAATTTAGTGCACTTATGCAGTCATTATTTATCTATTAAATGTTAAAATGTAATATCATGATAACTCATAGCTTCTGAACGAATGTGTAGTAAACGTAGTTGAATTGGAGGCTAGGAGTAATCTTATATTGCTGTAGTCGTAGTTGGTTAGGGTCGCGATCTTCTGAGATTCTGGCGCTGGATACAGACCATCAGATTTAGATCTGCCCAGTTTAGTGTGCTCAGTGGACAAATCCGAATGAAGAACGATGGGTCAACCTATCGTGTTTGTTGTAGTTAAAAAACTCGCTTAAGCCTGTCTTTGTCCCGATGATGATGACAATGAGGACAAAGATCAGAATGCAACCACAATTGTGAATAATTGGTGAAATTATAGTACTACTGGGGTTCGAGTTTTTGAACAAGTTGTGCAGTCCCCAAGTCAGGACTCGCATGCATTCTTTTCAATCGTTAAAAGTTATAAATTTCCCTGATGGGAGATTGCGGTTACTGGCTGAAAGGGTGTCGGCACGGTGACTGGATAAAGGCTTAGCGCATTTGAACATTGAATATTTCGATTAGTATTTAGCTGTAAGCCTAAAATTACAGCGTTGAAGCCGTAATTGAGTTGAACAGGCTATTTTTGAATTGAAAGATTTGTTAAAGGATGCTGTTGCATCACAAGCATTCGTGAGCGAGCTTTGTAACCAATAACAGTAGACACTGCAACTGCCAGTGATGACATGGAATATCTCAACCGGTTTCATTCACCAATGATAGCATGACGAATGCCGCTTGCTAGGCTGATCTATTAGCACAAAATTCGCAAATTTTAGGACTGGACCAGCTGTGCATCTACGTTTTGGTTGTTGATTGAGCAATTGATGACACCAACGACAAATGTAGTGTTACGATAAATAAAAACGTCTTACATAATTCCCCGTTATCGAATTACTGTACATCAGGTTTCCTTAAATAAGCAAGGTCGAGTGCTGACAGCATTCGTTATACCGTGTGAAATTTACTACCACAGACATAATTTTGGAATTTTGAGGTTGGAAACACTGATGGGATTTTAGTACTTTGCTTTGGAGCTTCTGTAATTTCTCTCGTGTCTCGATGTGTGTTTAAGTCTAAAAACGAAGAAATACTACAAAAATAGCACTAAAGGATGTGCAAGAAAAGTGAGTATCTGATGCAAGGATATTAAATATCGAAATATTGTTTGAATCATTGTAATTTTAATCACAGTTTTAGATCTTGCATTGGTTGAATATAAATCAATTAAAAAGTTTTGGGGAAGAAGATGCTTAGAAACAAGAAGTATCGGTTGCTTAGATATTTCCTGAAACACGGTACTAGCTGTTTATTATATACCGAAAGAGGTTATTAATTTTACCACTCGAGAAAAAAGTAAATTTAAATTATTAGGCCTCTTGCGTCTTAAAGATATTTAAGACAACCGTCAAGTCATTTATTTTTATTCAACCGTTTTGGTTACACGCAATACCAAAGAAAGACAAAGCTTTTCTCAAACCTATCCACTGTTATGAAATCATTGAGCAGTATTTCTTGGCTATGTGGAATTTTTGAACCTGTGACAAAACTTAGTTGCTAAGCAAGACCAATGTTCTAATTCTGCAAGAAGATACTGTAGAAGACAATTTATTAGCTCTTGACGCAACATGTTTAACAATTGGTTTTCTATTCACAAATTATGTTTCTATGCTTAGTTTGTATGTCAGCTTTTGCAGATCATTAAGTCTTATTTTAAGTAAAACAAACTTACTCTT
Source organism: Trissonchulus latispiculum (assembly GCA_030248195.1). Taxonomy (NCBI): domain Eukaryota; kingdom Metazoa; phylum Nematoda; class Enoplea; order Enoplida; family Ironidae; genus Trissonchulus; species Trissonchulus latispiculum. Next base: position 55,588 of record JASAND010024221.1, read on the forward strand.
TAATAATGCGGTGGTATCTTTTTGATCAGTGATTTTTGAAATGCTATGCCTTTCCTAATGTTCGAAGTTGGAAAGAGATCAGTAGATCATTTTAAAGCTTGCAACTATATAGAACAGGGAAGTCAGCAAGCTAACAAATTTTTTCTGACGTACCAGTTAAATAAAGAATTTGCTTTAAATATAGAAAATCGATCTCTTAAAACACTGCGGAATCTGCTAAAATTGTAAACATGTGGACCCAAGGACCTATTTGGTTGAGCAAATTGCTGATTTTGATTTTAAAAGCCGCAGACTTTCAAAACGCAAGGCCGATTTGCTTTCAGCGATTATGGAACATTTACTGTGCATGCTAGAGAGTTTCCACTTATCAGGTATGTTCACACAAAATAACACAGAATCTTTTCCCAATCCTAAGGAAGCCAAGATAATTTCAAGTTCATGAAAATGCAGGTATCATTCTGAGCTAAACATAAGGGCAGTATGGACGGTTTCGTAACTCAATAAAATCCAAATGAAAAAGATAAAAAGATTCACACAAAGGACTTCTCACGTTGTAGGAAATCTCACAAAAATACGCAACAACAACATAGTGCAACAAATTGAGGGCTTGGACAGGTAGCTGCTTTTACTTGTGTATTCTTCTAAAATTTTATATTTTTATCTTGTTTTGAATTTTTGCTAGAAATTTCTTTCGGCAGGTTTCACTTATGAAAATTTCTGGCGAGATTGGGTTGTTTAGAACAGATCGCACTACATCTCCTACGTTTCGCTGGCACACAGATGCCACTCTACAACGTTAAGGTTGCTTTATAATTTCTACCTAAACTGCATTGAGTGTTTGCTGTTAACATTAACAATCACATATGTGGACCTATGTTTTGAATATAACGAAGGCAGCAGAAAACTGTACATTAGCTACCATTAATATTCTGCCAAACCAAGATTGAGATTATATTAATATTTGAATATTCTGGGCTTGTTGATTTGTCATAAAAAGAAAGAAATCCGAGCTTGGCAGCAAGGCGTTAGAAGCATCCCTTCAGAGTTCTTTTCCTTTTTTATTTGATGTACTTTTGAGATATAAAGTTTTGCTTGCGAAGTTTTGTGTTACGCATACCGACTGCAATCCTAGAAGCAAAATGTGCAACATGATATTTTATTGCTGGATGCTGGGGACTAGAAGTCCTTCCTAGTGACGTTTCTAAACAAACAGGTGCAACAATTTTCTTGATTGAATTGTTAAATGTTTCTTGTAATTATCACCTAAACTTCGTCTAATCAATCCTGAAGGAACATTGAGTGCTGACATGCAAGCTAATTTCGTTGCTAGGTCGTCCGAAGGAGGACCAGGTGTGACTCAAATGACTGGTGGTACCTAAAGGTCCTTCAATTGCACAGCTCTGATTCCCTATCAATTCTTCAGACGTTTATTCTCGGTTTGATTTCTTCAACGTTTCTGTTGTTTGATTGCGCTGAGCAGTTTAGATCTGGCTGCGAAACTGAAGTTTATCAAAAATGAAGAAACTGATGACACAATTTTTTGACGACAGGTTATTAAACTTTTCTAAGGAAACTTCGCTGCACGGATTTCGAAGACTCGTGAGTGCAGACACCGCGTGGAAGAAAGTACTCTGGTCAGTTGTACTTTTGGGCGTTGCCTTGTTTTTCTTGGTGCAGCTTTTTACGAACATTAAGGAGTATGCTGACAAGCCTACCCTATTTGATATACAGCTGAAACGTCTGGAAAGCTTACCTGCCGTCAACTATTTACCGCACCTTTGGGCAACGAAAGTTGCCTTGAATAAGCTAAATTTAACGCCAGAAGAGGAAGCAGTTCTTTTCGACAGATTGGACCACCCAACGGACGACTTTCCGATGGCAGATGACCTTCAAGTAGATATACCGAAAAATCTTGTCACTTTGAAACTGAAACTAAGTGAACACGGTCTTGCGACTGCCAGTGATGTCATGGACTCTCTCAGTTTAGACACTGAAGATTTTATCCAGCCAGCTTTATCCACTAATGCTAGCATTAGGAAAGCAGTTTGCTATGGCTGGTTCTGCTACAACATAACAGCCCAAGTAGAGACGACAGCTGACGGTGGGTACAAAACGTTTGCTGTATACTACGTCAATATTAGCCAATTAAATAGTCTTGCAACAGTTTATAGACACAGTGACTGCGATCGGATATATGTTGTAAATCATAAGGATTCTTCTGCTAGATTATGCTTTCTGAATAAATTCAGATATGTTGTTGAGCTACAGATGGAGGCGAAGAAGCTTTTGCAGCAAGGACCATTTCCTTGCAGTGAATCTGAAACAACACCAGAGGATTGTTGGTATTACTGCCTGCAGAAAGATTTTTCACAAGCACACAATTGCAGCTTTAATTCGCTGTCAGTAGAGATAGATCAAGTTTGTAGCTATGCCTTGGTTGTTGGTCCTACGTTAGACAAAACCGGAGAGGCCTTTAACCTGTGTTACGACAAATGTAAAAATCCTTGCTACTCTCCACGTTATCGGGTTAGTGTCCAGCCAATTCCTATGGATAGGAAGGATCGTAGCAGTGTCCTGATAATTTTTGTTTTACCGTATGAAATTTATTATCAGAAACATAGTTTCGGTGCACTTGATTTGATTGGAAACATTGGTGGAGTCCTGGGACTATGTTTTGGCGCGTCTATAGTTTCTCTTGCGGAGGGACTTGCTTTGTGCTTTAAAACCAAAAGCGATGAAATGGCATCAGTGAGACCATCATAACAGAAGACAGTAGTTTAAAGAATGTCTTGCAAAAATGAATGTCAAAGACTTAGTCTTTGTCAAGTTATGTTGGAGCCGATGTATTTTCTTTGTCGTCCGCTTTTGGGGAATATTCGTTAGCACGTATAAATTGAAATTAAATTAATTAATTAGTTTAAATTAAAATTAAAACAGGTATAAAACACAAACTAAAAATGAGTCAACAACCATTTTTGCTTTGATATTCCTTAAATTACGACAAATTGAAGTGCTTAAATATTACGTGAAATTGGATTAAAGCATTGTTCACGTCAGGTCGTTTTACTTGACAGTTTACTCAAGAAACGTTAAATTTCTGTTCACGTCTCAGTCATCATGAAAAGGAAAGCGCTAATTGGACAAGTTGAACACAGACATTCCGATGTTTTTGCTTTTTGTTATGCGCTCAGCACATGGAGGTGCTCTGCGAGCCCTTTAGTTCTACATTTCTTAGTCTCAGCTGCTGAACTGGAGGCGGAGAAACGAAGGTCACGGACGTTTTGGCTTATCAACATAGATTAAGCTAAGACAATAGCAATCTTTTGGAGCCGATGTATAACGGCTTGTTATCAGTGCACTACGTTCTTGTTTTCATAAAATAGGCGAGTGCGAGTTGCTTGGATTCAACTAATCTAAACTGTTGGTTTTGTAAGAGTCCTGCCTGTTAGGATTTCTCAACTTATCGAAGTTGTGAAAAATAATCGGCAAAAATAATCTTAATAATCTTAATAATAATTCTCAGTTGCAGCTAAGCATAATCGTAGTATAGTTTTAATAGTCGTTAAAGGACCTGAATGTTCACCAGTTTTCGACACTCAACCTATTACTATTAGAGATCATAAGCCCTTTGGAACCGTTACGTGTTTGCTGCCGTTGCGCTGCGGTGCGGCAGAGACCGATACTGAATGGTAAATTAAAAAATGTTCTTCTCTTGATTTACCTGTATCTCTGAATTACATTATCACAATCATTTATCACTAATTGAATTGTTGATATATTTAAATCTTGGAAACATAAATTCTGGGATTTGGGATTTGCAAAGAATAATATAGCTACGCAAAATCACAGCAAAATTAGTGTGTTAACCCATTTACATTGTTTTAATTATTGGGTACAATGACTGTACAACAATGAATATTTTCAATTGAGCTTTAATTTGATGTAAAATTTGGCTATATTAGCAAAAATTGGAAATTTGCCATTTTTGACTTCTGGCCTCCGTCTTCGCACTGAGACATGCGCCCACAGTTGCAGAGAAACTTAGCACGCATCATCCCTTCACATGTGCAAATTGGCACACAGAATTTGGTTGGAATATGTTGCCGTGCACTCGGTATATTGACCATTATATCCAAAAAATTGCGAAGATGAAGTATTTCGAGCCAAAACGCACGTCAACACGTTGACCCTACATTATCACAGGATCGGTTCCTGGGGGGGGCTTGTCCCAAAAAAGTTTGAGGGGGCTTGTGCCTTGGACTAAAATGTTCATGGGAGGCGTGTACCTCAAGAAAAAATTTGTAACATTTTTAAAAAAATTAACGCTAATTTGCTACAGCTGAGATTTTTTATTAAACTTTGCACCAAACTCCTCGATTTTTATAAAAAATTTCAAAAACATGACAGATTTTCGCAAAAAATTAATCATTTTAGGCAAAAGACTCGACGAAGCCGGAAATTTTTAAAAATCTTAATGTAAAAACTAATTTGTTCCGGTATTTTGTTTATCCCTTGGCCGTTTTTTCGTTACCGCTTGTCCCGACGACGGTAGAGCTTGTGCCATGTCCGGATTGGGGGCATGGACCCCTCAACCCCCACACGCGTTAGCCTATGGCGGCGAGCGCAACTGTGATCTACTCCCAGGCAGCAGCAGCCGCAGGGATTGTGTATATGCAAATTAAACCTGTGAATGGTTGGTTTACGCCATGGCGACAGATGTCTTTGTTGTCATTTTTGTATGTCGGAATTTGTAAAAACAGACTTCACAAAACGTTGAAAATTTCTAGAAAATCGCTGAGCTAACACACACACGCAGCCACGCAGCATATGGATATTAACAGGGTACATAATCCACATTACCATCGTGCCCAGTTATGACTCATATGCTCTCGCACAGCACTCAGTCTCTTGGTCACCACGAAATTTTCCTGACTTTTTTGTTTTCCTAGGTTTAGCTAACACGTATTTTGGAGCTGAAGGAAGAATTTTGCAACAAGCGCAACTTTCATGTTTTGGAACCCATGTGAAGTTCAGTATTATGTGGAAATGAAACAGAGCAGAGATTGTTAAAGATTTGCGACCCCCTCCCTTAAATGGGCTTTTGAAAGATTGAATTTGGTTGCTAAGTGTTGGATTCTTTCATGCTGCAAGCTCCGAAGGACATACGATTGGCTGTCATCGCTCTGTCGCTCTGTTATAATACGCTTAAATAAACACCGACAGCACTTTCCTAGATTAAATGAATCCACCACTTCTTTTGATTTGATTTTATGGTATGAATTTGAAAAAAAACTTGAATGCTTACGATGCAATATCAATGTCGTTCCTAAAGCACGGTTGATACTCGTCTCTGTCCCTTTGCATTCCACAGTGCTCCCTATCCTCAGTGCTTTTGTCCCAGATTTCATACTTTAGAGGACTCAGGCACAGAGACTAACTCATGTGATAATGCTCTAGGTCACGTAATAAGCTTAGATGCACAATTGAGCTGATTCAGCTGAGTAGTAATCTTTTTTGGATTTGGGCCAAATCAAATCAATCTGTTTTTTCAAATTCGAATAAATTTGTGTTGCAAAATAACACTTGTTTATCAGTACTTGCACTCTTTTACAGTACTGTTGATTAATTTGAAACGGGCTGTTTCAGTAAATTTCTCATCAGAAACAGATTTAGCAAAATCAATGACCTTTTTCGTTGTGTTCAGTTAATCT